>PVHY01012779.1:0-43277 GCA_004024945.1 Uropsilus gracilis | reverse complement strand
CAAGGAACCAAGAAATACCCAAAAAATACTTTTTAAACCAAACCAGAAAACCGCAAAGATAGGGTTGGGTTGGTCTTGCTATTTTTCAGCCACAGCAAGAGGTGCGAAAGAATCCTACATGTGACTTCAATCTCAGGAAAGGAAATCATTAATGAAGCAAGTTAACCCGCAAGTCACTGCGCCCTCAACTAGGTCTGATGGTCTGTCCAGTGGCGGCTGACCACTATGCCCTGCCTCTAGCGTTTGCTATTGGTTCGGCCTCGGACCCACTGAGGACGAGACGTCCCCAAAGAGGGTCTGACGCGACCTTGTGAGGCCCTGACACATGAACACTGCATTGTTTCCGAGCGTCTTCCCACCTCTGTGCAAGGACCAGGCCTGGTTGGCTGCCCGACTGGATGAGACGCAGGGCTGCGGACGGCCCCGTGGCCTCTGGCGTGCGAGCAGGCGTTTCACCGGCATCACTACATGAAGCAGGGACCGGGATTCTAGATCTGCGAGTGGTGCCCATTAAATCAGCACCTCGAGACCCTGGGTAGATGACGAAATAAGGGGCTCGAACGTGGTCTCAGCCTTTAAAATGGTGAGGAAAGAACGAGGCTGACGAAGTTTCACAGAAGAGACGAGACACGACATCCACACGCAATCTGGTGTCCGGAACTGGGATCCGGAACCGAGGACAAGGCCATTCCAGGACAAACGAGTGAAGCTGAATGAAGTCTCTCATTTGTGGTCATGCACGCTCAGTGCTCCAGTTTGCGCAAACACACCATCCTCGGGCAAGATGTCTGGGGAAATGGTGCACAGGGACTTGTTGTGATAGCTGGGCAACTTTTCTGTAAATCTAAAATGATTCCAAATAAAAGGGGTATTTGAAAAACCACACCAGGACGTCATCTAGAACTTACTGTCTGACATTTCATTTAATAAAACAGATCGCCTTGCTCACCAGGGACAGGGGACAGACCCGAAGATCCCGACTAGCGATGCGGCCACCCCTTTCTCCTGCACTCGCTAGTAACAAGCCCTGCTCCTGCACCTTTGCTAGACTTCGGGCTGCAGCACATTTCTCCCAGATTCCTGGCCAGTAGCTCTTCACCGAGCTGGATGCGAGCTTGGTGGTCTGTGTGGAGGCACAAGTCTAAGTTGTGTAAATGAAATGCTCATTCCCTTCGGCGTATCTGCATTTGGGGTAGAAAATGGCTTTAAGCAACACTGGTTTTCACAATGAGATCCCACCTCACAACAGTAAGAATGGCCCATATCAAAAAACCAGACAACAACTGCTGGCAGGGGTGTGGAGAGAAAGGAACACTGCTAACACTGCTGGTGGGAATGTCAACTGGTCCAGCCACTATGGAAAGCTGTGTGGACGACCCTCAAAATAATGAAAATGGAGCTACCCTTTGACCCAGCAATCGCTCTTCTGGGAATCTACGCAAAAGAGACCTCAATATACTTATACCAAGGGACACCTGTGCCCGGATGTTTTTGGCAGCACTACTTATAAATTGCAAGGACATGGAAACAACCCCAATGTCCCAAAACAGATGAATGGATGAACAAGATGTGGTCTATATACACAATGGAATATTACTCATCAATTAAAAATAACAAATTTGATGAATTTATGATAACATGGATGGACCTAGAAGAAATCATATTAGAAAGAAAAAGACAGAAACCAAATGGTCTCACTGATATATGGGATATAGGAAAAACAAGCAAAAGATCAGGAGGAAAAGTCACAACAAGCTAACAACCAAACTAACGTACTCAACTGGTAGGGGGTGGTGGTGGGAAGATGGGAGGGAGGGGTTAGGGAGGGAAGGTGGTGGGTGATCCCCAGAGAATACAAAGATGTGAAATATATCTGTAAGTAAAAATAAATAAATAAATAAATACATACATACATACATACATACATACATACATACATTGATTTTGTAAAGAAATGAAAGCTGGAACCTCAGGAAGGATGAGTGCTATATTCTTTTATAAAACAGAAGAAAGATGTTTTACCAGCTTACACTGCAGATGTGTGGAGGGGAACGTGGTTTTAAATAGAAGGAAATTTCCTTGATATTTTCACTCGGGTCATTGCAATATTATATGTCTCTAGACTACAAATATGTTTTAGTCCACATAATCTTCACATAGTATCATCTAACAAGTCTATTAAGCTTGGAAAACACCCACTGAAGAACCATGAGCTTTTTTAAAAAAGGACTTTCTTAGTATCCACATTGTTTTGAAGGTGAATTCTTTTACAGAAAGTTTTCCTCATTTCTGAGATGGACATTGAATTAGGGGAAGTTCCGTAAGTTGTCCAAAATAACCTTGCTAAATAATTCTGGTGGATGTTGCTGCTAATTGTCAATAAACTTCATAAGCACATCAGGTTAAAAAAAAAAAAGCCAGGAAATAGATAAAGATGAATAAAGATGAATGGTCCTGGAAAAAACAAGACATTACATGTATGTGATGAAGGATCCAATTCTACCTTGACTCAATACCCTTGGTTGAAAATCTAAAGAATAATAAATGAATTTGTGCTATTCAATAATCAGCGGAAAACCTAACTGGATTTCTTCACATCTAAAAAAACTTTACCTTTCTTTTGTAATTCCTAGTTACACAAAACAACACTTCAAATAAGGCTCTTTGAGTTGCTGGGGGGGGGGAGGGGAAGAAAAGATGCAGAAAAAAGATGATTTGTGATGAAAAGACTTTTTAATACTTATAATCTCCTTTTCATTCAACTGTTATATTTAGGGCTTAATTATTTTATTCCTGCAGAAGAGATAACAGCACATGGCTATTGGGAAAGAAATCCCATTACTCATGAGATCAGTGGTGAACTGGGCAGCCAACAATACTGTACCTACAGCTCCAGGGAGATAAGAAACAAATTGGTAGAGTTAAAAAAAAAAAAAAAAGATCATATTTAAGGATAAGGAGTGAAGCAAGATACTAAAACTGGCTAACCTCCTCCTATCCTAACTGGCAGAGCAGGCATCATTTTTTTAATTAACCCTTTGAACAACCCAGGAGGCTGAGATAAAGACTTTCACTTTCCTCAGAGAGCTCCTACTACCAGAAATAGCTCCTACTCAGAGCAGGGAAAAAAATTACAATGAGTGGTATGGAAATTTAGAAGCAAACATTTTTCTTTACGTTTTTCACCTTTAATTGCTGTATGAGGAGAGTGGGTATTCTGGAAAGCTACAAGTAGTTTAGGGTAAAACCACATTACATTCTGTTTGTGGGAGATAACTAAGTAGAATTTCTGCTAAAATGATTTTCCAGTGTGTCTAATGCATCAAAATGTATGTTATATTTAAACTTTATAAAATAGTAGTAAAATAGATATGACCCTTAATTTCCCCATAACGTTCAATGTATTTATTCATTTATTTAGTATTTTACTTTGTTTCCTATGTTAAGCATTTTTGTAATAGCTCCACAAGTCTTGAGAAATAAGAGACACACCATTATTTTAAAATTCAAGCAATTAAAATAAATACAAAAATAAATGGGGAAAAAAATACCCTACAATCTATTACCCAGATTTTAATGTTTGGTGAAAAAGAATCTAGTTATCTCTGTTTTTGTTTGTTTGTTTGCTTTTTTAGTTATGTCTGTTTGCCAGGAATATTAACAAATGCTTTACAAGAAGTACTTTAGCCATTTTTCAAACGAGTCTTTTTTTTTCCAAAAAAGAATAACCTAACTATTAAGATTAAATTTTATATATTAATCATTGGTTAGGGTAAATAAAATGACCAGCAATTACCTACAGTGGCAAAAACTAACAGCAAGAGATAATTATTTGCAAATAACCTTAAGAGAAACGTAGGGACCCACATAAACCCTCAAAAAAGAAATGAAAAAGTACAACTGCAAGGCAGTTTACACGTGATTCATTAGCTACACCTGAGAGTGAAAAATGACATCAAAAGTTTTCTCAGCATCTGAACTTTTAATGCAGAAATAGGCAGAGTTTTCCACAAGGGGAAAACAAACATTATCCCCCTTTAAATAGCAATACATTGCCCTCCTCCTCCTTCTCATTCTTACCTGTGTTATTATCAATAGATGCCTTCTTGGGTCCCCTGACTTCCAACCTGCCCCCCTAAACATTCCACTTGACCATCAGAAGCCCAGGCACGTTCTGATCCTGGAATAATAGATCAAGATGCTGGCACTTCCCTTCTTGAGGTGAAGTCTCAGTTTTTTCTCCTCTTGCTGCCCCATACATGTTACACACCATCTTCAAGCTCAAGTCAGAACTGCTGATGTCTGTGAACCTATCCGATGACGGTCACTTCTGACGGGGTGGGTTACTTATTTATTAGTCTTTTCAAAAAATCAGCATTTGATTTTGTCCATTTTTTGCTACTGCTTGTCCACTTTCTATTTTACTGAGTTCTGCCCTTTCTTACTTATGCTTACTTTGGATTTATTTTGCTTTTCCTTTCTCTCTACTCGAACACTGTGTTAAAGAGCTAACTCCCCTTCGAAGTACTGCTTTAGCTGCACCCCACAAATTTTAGGGTTTTTCTTTTACATTAAAAAATTTTCTATTTTCCATGTCATTTCTTATTCTGTCCCTGAATTATTTAGAACACGACCAGTTCACTTCTAAATACTTGAAAGTTTTCCAGATTTCTTTCTTTCTGTTACAAAAATTCTGATTTAATTCTGGTTTTGGTCAGGGCACTACTGTGTGATTTTAAAACTTTCAATTTATTGAGGTTATCTTTTCAATCACCTAGCATATGTCGGTCTAGATCAATGTTCTATGTGCAGTTGGGAAGAGTATTTATTTTGCAGTTTAAAATATGTTCTATTAATACCAATTAGGTAAAGTTACTTTTTAATGTTATGCTTTTTATCCGATGAATTTTTATGAACACTCGCTTTATCAGTTACTGAGAGAAGTGTGGAAATCATCGATTATAATTGTGGATCTATTTCAACTGTCAGTTTTTTGCTCCATGAACTCTTTATTTTTTTATTTATTTTTATTTATTTTACTTTTTGGAGACCAGGTCTCGCTATGTTGCCCAGGGTACCAAGGACTCAAGTTGCCCAGGGTACCGTGGACTCAAGCAATCCCTAGCCTCAGCCTCCCCGGTAGATGGGATTACAGGCATCTGCCACTGCACCCAGCTGCTTTTTTGAGACCAGGTCTCGCTATGTTGCCCGGGGTAGCCTCGAACCTGTGAACTCAAGCAATTCCCGGTCTCTTGCTTCCCAGAGCTTGGACAACAGGCATGCACCACCACACTTGGCTCCATGAACTCTTTAACTCTGTTACTATGTGTATAGACACTGAGAACAGTTAAACTTTGTTAATGAATTATTTATCATTCTAAGTACTCCTCCTTGTTCCTTATAATATTTATTCTGAAGTCTGCTTTGAAATTAACATAGCCATCTGGCTGTCTAAGGATTGTAGTCTACTGATCATATGCGATGTATATTTTTTTTTTACCCTTTGGTCTTTAAATTTTCTTATTTTCCTTCATATTATTCATCATTTTTGTGTAATTGTTCCCCTCAGGGATGGCCCTCCCACCAATAATCTACCCACATACCACTACCCTATTCCCCATGTCTCCCTCCCCACCTCCAGTCATACCAAGTCTCTCACTACAAGCCACAGGTTGATGGTTGGCTACTGGCCTCACCTTTCTCCTGAAACAATGTCCCTTCCCTGGGTGAGGACCTGCACTACTGGACCACCACAGACTAAGCTGCTCAGAATGCCAAGTGCAACTGTGAGGCAGGTTGCAAGGCAGAGCACGTCAGACGCCTCTTAGAGGCCAGGTGTGTGAACTGGTTCTCCAAACTCCTTGATATGGGAACTGTCTTGTTTTCTCCCATGCCTCTGGACGCCATGCCTCCTCTGTTTACACTGACTGCCCCATTAGTTCTGGTTACTGTCACTTGACACTGCTTCTGAGTCTTATAATTCTGGTACTGGGAACCCAACTCCCAGGAACCCAAGTACCCTGGTGGACAGACCCCAGCAAGTGTCCACCCTTTGGTCTTTATAGTAGCAATGAGCTTCTTATAGGTAGCAGGAGTTTACTGCTTTTAGATGAGTTCTGAAAATCTCTGCCTTTTAGCTGGAGTATTTACACCATCTATAGTTAATGTAACTATTGATGAGCTTGAGTCCAATAAACCTGCCATCTTGTTACTATTTTCTATTTGTCCGATTTGTTCTTTGTTACTTTTTTTCACTCTTTTCCTATCTCCCTGTCAACAGGTAATAGTAACGTATGTTTGACAAGTTCTTCCTATCAATACTTTATAAAGATGTCATTCTTCTGTTTCTGGCTTTTATCATTCCTAGTAAATGTCTACAGTTACTCTCTTTTGTGCTCTGTACCTAATGTGCCTGGGCTTTTTTCTACATGAATTTAAGATTTTCTCTATAACTAGTTTTTCCAGCTTGATTATAACACATTCTCGTGTGACTTCCTTTATTATTAGTATCATCCTGCTTGGGGTAGGAGTTTCTTGGATCTGGAAATTTATACTTTTCATCAGCTTTAGAAAATTTGGGTCTTTATTTTTTCAAATAAACATCCCGTCCCCACTTTCTGGAACTTCAACTATTTTAAACCACTGATAATGGTCCAAATATTGGGATTCTGTAAAATTTTCATTCTTCTTTCTCTCTACATTCATTCTGGACAGCTGTTTTTCCACCAAATACACTCATATTTCTTTTGCAGCATCTGACTGGTCTTATAGACCAGTCAAGTGAAATTCATGTATAATAGTTTATATTTTAGCTCTAGAAGTCTCACTTCGTTCTTTACATCTTCCATTTATCTGCTCATGTTTTCCTTTAATTATATGACTATATTGAGCATTTTTTGTAGCTGTTTCAACATTCGTGTCTGCTAAATTCCATCCTTTTGTCAATTTTCTTTTCTTTTCTTTTTTTTTTGAGACTGGGTCTCACTTTGTTGCCTGGGTGAGTCTCAAACCCACAAACTCAAGCAATTCCTAGCCTCAGCCTACCAAGGCTGGGATTAAAGGCACATATCACTGCACCTGGCCCCTTTCACTGTTTCTGGCTCTGCTTCTATTTTGGTTATGAGCTGTACTTTCCCGTTTCTAGACATATCCAGTGAGTTTTTACTGTATGTATGTGAAATACTTCTAATTTTGTGCTTTTAAGTGCTGTATTCTTTCAAAGAGGACTGTGCTCTTTGTGACTCACACAGGGCGTATGTTTAGGCTGGATGTCAAATGAGCTAATTTAGTCCTACTAAAAATCATGGACCCTTCTGGAGTTTTCCTTAAATACCCCATGTATTCAATAAGGTCATTTTTATTTTGGTGATAGAAACAAGATAACTTCTGATCCTACATGATCTCTAGGGATTTTGTTTTGTTTGTTTGTTTGTTTGTTTGTTTGTTTTTGAGACCAGGTCTCACCATGTTGCTCAGTGTAGTCTTGAACCCATGAACTCAAGCAATCCCAGGTCGCTTGCCTCCCAGCGCTTGGATTATAGATGCGCGCCACCACACCCAGCTTCTAGGGATTGCTAAGTTACAGTTCCTCAATAACTCTTTTACTAGGAAGTGTCCTTTGTTAAGCTTCATGGCACTTCATGCTTCCTACGAGCAAGACTCAAAGGAACTCCCATACAGATGTCCAGCACTATCTCTCTGTGTAACTTCGTCCTCTCTGGTACACTGGCCTGTAGCCACCCTGGCTTCCCTCAGCTGGGTCTCACGCCACTCAGCCATTCCATTTGGGCTCCCCTCCCTGAGCCAACACTGGAAATCATCTCCAGGGAAAAAGTGAAAGTCAGCAATTTCTTCCCCTTTTTTTAAGAATCAGTGTAAGGCTATCTGATGTCCAGCATGTGAGACAGTTGTTTCAAGTCTCTGGTCCAATTTTCTATGTGTTTACAAAGAAAAGGTAATTTCAGATCGTGGTATTTTTCATGGTAAGCACACAGTCCTTTTGCACATCTGATTATATATCAAACACTTTTGTAACATAACTAGAGATACTATAGTTGGTATTTGTAAAGAGTTAGATGCAGGGTTGTGAGAAAGAATGAGCAAGATTAACACAGACTGTGGGCTATTAGAAGCATGGCTGGTAGTAACTTTAAGGTAAATTACTAGGCTTTTTTTTATAGGGTTTGGGTAGGAGGGAAAAGGTAGGTTAAGAGAATGTTTTATGACTAGTTAACTAGGGAACACTAATAGCTAAGGTAATAAAATTTGGGTAAAATATTAGTTTTTGTGAGACAATGGTGGGCAGTGGATTTACTGATACATTGTTGGTAACTTTTAAGGAATGTTTTTTAAGGTAAATATTGGGGGAATGGAGAAGCTGCTTTTTGGACATTTGTTATGCTAGTTTTGTTTTTAGTGTTTTGAAGCCAGATAAGATAGTAAAATGAAGTTTTTTTGTTTTTATTTTATAGTTATGAGTCTTGTCTGGTCTCAGCTGGCAGCCTCTGACAGGTATTATTTCCTCCAGAGGCTCTGGCCTTTCCTCTGTGAGGCAGAAAGGACCGAGGCAGACCAGGAATGAGATGGAGCTTTTAGTTAGACTCACACCATTTACTTTTATTTTCAAATGTCTCAGGGATTAAACTGGTATTTGCTACAGGCCCCTTTTTCTGGATCAGTGGTTCTCAAAACAGAGTCTATGGCCCTTCAGGGGTCCTTGAGATTTTTGCAGATGTGGGAAGAGGTCCATAAAATAAAAACTGTAATAAAATAATACTGAGATATATTTGCCTTTCTCATTGTTGAGAAATCAAGATAGTGACACCAACTGTACAATTTTATTACTTGAGTACATTCCACTCAAGAAAAATACCAACAGTACAAAAGAATATCCTTGATGAAGTAGTAAAAGTAGTTCATTTTACTTAATCTGGACCTCTGGGTATACAGATTTACAATGCCAAGCATATATAAAGACTTCTGTTGAATACCAAAGTGTGGCGATTGGTTCAGTGAACAGCACTTGTGTGATTGATTCTTGAGTCAAAAGCTGGAATCATCTATTTTTTCATATACTTGTACTTGAAAGAACAACTAGTAGATAGATTGTGATCTTTAAACTTGGATACTTCACAGGTATTTTTTCAAACGCAGGTGATCCTGTTCTTCAAAGCATGTTTAAAAAAAAAAATAGTACTTTTGTCCATGATAAAATCTGAGCTTTCAGGTAAAACTTAGAATTGTGATAAACTAGTTTTAGTTTTAGGTACCAATTAACAAATTTCCAGTTTTTAATGACTTCTGATGACATCAATGGTGATATTAACAAATATGATGGGGTGGGTTTGATACTGTGTCATGAAATATAACAGTATTTGGAAGATTCAAAGATCCAAATGAACCAATATTTCCAAATGACCAATGCATGATAACAAATGCTTTTATTTTTTGCCTGGAGACAATTATGAATGGGTGAAAGGCTTATTATTCAAATTGTCAGAGAGAACAATGGAGTTCAATGCAATGGAATATAAAAAGTTCGCTGATCGGGTTTTAGGTTCTACACTGCCACTAACTTTTAAACTACCATCTGTCAAATTCTGGTGTAAGATCAAAGAAGAATATTCATACTTAGCTGAGAAAGCAATAAAACCATTGCTCCTTTTTTCCAATTACTTATCTGTAGAAGGACGGATTTTCTCCATTTACTTCAACCCAAACAATGCTTTGCAATAAACTGAAGGCAGAAGCAAAAACAAAAATTCAGCTGTCTGTTTTTAAGCCAGAAATTTGTAGTACTATAAAACAGTTCATGACAAAATGTTTTCTGTTTTGGAAAATAAAGTCATTTTTCAAAAACGATATTCACTATCACAAAGGCTGTTGATGCAATGAGTTTCTCTACTATTTTTACAATTTATAAATATCTAGCTGTAACCCATAGAAGCACATCTCCTCCAGGGGTTCAGGGTCTTCAAGATTGAAAAGGGGTCCTAAACTTGAGCCCTCTGGGAACTCAGCGAGCCTCATAAGCAGCATGAGAGAATATAAGACATTCTACTTGGCTCCCAACCCCCGCTCCCTACCTCCCCCCACCACACAGGCACAGCTCTTGGCAAGTCTCTGCTGATGGGGGTGACCTGAAGGGGTTTGCATTTGGGCCTCACCTAGATTTCCATCTGTCGAGCCAGTCCACACAACTGTTGAAAGCACCTATGATTTCTCTGTTCTTCTGTGGACTCAGGCTGGACTAGATCCAATCTGAGGAACATGCCCACACCTGGCAACTACTCTCAGGAAAAAGAACAAAACAGTTGGTCACATCGGTTCATAGGAGAAGGGATTTTCCCCTGTCTAGAGTCTGAGTTTATCCCCTCTGGGCTTCCACAGCTTTGTACCTTTAAAAATAAGAGATGTGGAATTCCTCCGTTTCCTAGTCAGGAGCTCTGGCTTGTCACGGCTTACAACGCACGACCCAGAGGTCTTGTAAATCACAGACAACAACAGCTAACACCTAGACACCACTTACTACCGGCCAAGCAATATTCTAAGCATTTCATCTGCGATTAAATCACTCGCTTTGCAAGGCAACATGATAAGGTATCTTCACTGAAGTCACACATCTGGTGAGTAGTCAGACCAGGGTTCAAACACAGGCAGTCCGGCATCAGAACCGGACCTTTAACAGCTAACAAGCAACTCTGGCTTTACCTACCAGCACTTTCTCCTCAGGATCCTTAGTCCAATCTTGTGGTTGCAACCAACACCTCAAAGCTACGGATCCCTGGAGTTTTGTCTCCAGGTCTAACTGCTTACTAAATGTCAACACATCTCTTCAGCACATCTGAAACCAATGGAACTTCTCATACCTGTGAACACTGCCTTTCCCAAACACCGCCTTCTTGCCTAGTTCTTCCTCCATCCTTTCCACTTTTGGTCAATCCAGGCAATTCTAATCTTCCCTTCCTCTCAATCTCAAACTAACTCTCAGAGGAGTTACATTTCCATCAGTAATTCCCAAGCATGGGAATATACAACCAAATATACAAGGGTGATGAGAAAAGGGGTAATAGAATGTGCTGTTTTGTTCAAGATCTTGTCCTTAATTCTGAGACAAGTCTGACGTTTTGCTACAGGGGTGTTTTTCCTGTTTAAGAAATAGTCATAATCGATGACAGGTTGATGATGTCTTCTTGGTGGATGAAGGTGGAAGCTTTTCCACACCGCCAGAGTGAAGCAGGAAGTGGGGCAGGATAAGGCTGGAATATACACGAACAGCCTCACCAATGGCCAAAGGAGGCAGAACGTCTTTGAGGTCACAAAGACTGACAGCCAAGCTGATGTACAGGGCTCCAGGGCGATTAGAGAGGCGAGACGACAAGAGAATGAGGACACGAACTCAGAAGAATCAGAGCACTCAAGTGTTGGTTCACAACAGATGAACAAATAATCAAAGTGTGGTGCTTCACAAGCCAGATAGAAAGGGACAAAAACCAAATTTGGTTTCACTAATATATGGTCAACCAAATGAAAGTACAGAATGGAAGAGTGGGGACCAGCGGGAGCGGTCGGGGAGGGGAGGTGGTGGGAGACCCCCAGGGATCGAAATGATGTGAAACATATATATAAATAAATTATTACAAAATGAGAAAAAATCATCCTGTCCTACTTTAAACAAAAGGATGTAATTCAAAGACCTTTCTTTATATGTCATTTTTTTAAAAGTCACAGTTTCTAAGAACCCACAAATGACGTTAAGTGAGGACTTATTGTACAATTATGTTTTAGGAATAACAAGACACAGACCTCAACTACATTCTTAGAGTTCAGCTGTTCATCAGTCAAGAGCTCACATCCCTTGGTCTTGTGGCCATTGCTTTTTCCTTACCCCATGGAGTCTTCGCTACATATCTGATTCCTTAACACTGCAACATTCATAATATCAAGGGAATGTCTGAATTGGTACATTGCATTACTTTTTCAATATAGTCAATTTTAACATATTAAAGAGAAAGAAAAATTTAAAAAAAAATGTGGTGTTCCAGCCGGGCATGGTGGCGTGCACCTGTAATCCAAGCGTTGGGAGGCAAGAGGCCTGGGCTCGCTTGAGTACGTGGGTTTGAGATGACCCCAGGCAACAAAGCGAGGTCTGGTCTCAAAAAAGCAGCCGGGCATGGCGGCAGGCGCCTGTATTCCCAGCTATCTGGGAGGCTGAGGATGGGGAATCACTTGAGTCCCCAGTACCCCGGGCAACATAGTTTCAAAAAAAAAAAAAAAGGTGATGTCTCCTCATTAAAAAAAAAAAAAAAAAAAGAAATTCTGCTACATCATGAATGTGCCTTAAAAAGAATATACTACACGAATAAACCAGGCATAAAAGGTCAAACATTGCACAATTCCATTTCTATGCGATACCTACAAGAGGCAAATTCATAGACACAGAAAACAAAAGAGAAACTCCCGGGTCTGGGGCGAGGGGGAAGGAGGAGCTACTGTTTGGGAAAGTGAAGTAAAAAGGTTCTAGAAGTGGACAGTGATGATGGCTGCACGGCAGGGAACTCACTACACACATAAAGATGTGCTAAACTGGTGAATTCTCAATTAGCTACTATTTGACCACAACTGTCTTAAACGTAGAGGAATGAGAACTTAGGAGGGAGGAGGAATTTTTGCTTCTCTCTGCCATTTGTCAATTTGTCAACTGGCTTGGCATTAAAACCTTAAAACTCTTCCCGGAAAACAATACATTCAAACATTATCAGCCAAGGCAACATATTTTGACAAACTCAGAGAAACTGTAGAAAACGTCAGAAAACGTGCTGGCAGTAACGCCCGTCCTGAGAAGCACCGAGGTGCTCATGAAATGGTTCCTGAACACTCACTCCTGTTCCCATTCCACAGGGCCGCGACAGCCTTCTACAAAATCTCGTTTGTTAGGGAAGCACCTTGCTCCATCAGGATGCTACTTGGTTGAAACTGTATCACTGAGTCTGCTCAGCAACTCAGGATTTTAGCCTCCCTTGCTCCAAACCAGCCCTTTCCGCTGGAAGTCACCATCTCACGTGCCGAATGCCTGAGGAAAGCAGAGGCCAGAGAGATGATGCAAATGCATGAAGCAAGTGGAATGAAGCTAGTGGGGAGAGGGAGATGGAATGTAGGCCATGGCCACCTCCGTGCTTCTGTCACACCTGCAAAGCGCTTACCAGAGCCGTCCACGTGGGAATTACTGCCATCCCGCCTGGGCATTCAAAAGAAGCAGGAAATACGGATTTTTCATTCTATAACTGAACAAGACAGACCTGAGCTCCAGGCCCCAGTCTGCGCTTTTTGCACCCTGCACCTGCTGCTTCAAGTTCTGCAGGGACCAGGCAGGAAACTCTGCTTCTCTCTCCGCGCACTTAAGGACTCCTCGTCCTAAAAGCTGGGAGCAGGTGACATTCAAGACATGGAAATAAGGAAACTAAAGGTAAACTAAAAGGTGATTTTTCCTAATACCCACTCACTACACGGAAGGTGAAAACTCGGCACTCAAAGTAGATGCTAGAATAAGCTACACCTTTCAAAGGGTCAGGAACTGAGGTGAGGCCACGGTAAGTGAAGAACACCGGAAGGAAATGCTAGTTAGAATGTCATTTTTAACTCTTGGGTCGCACCCTCCCCCCCCAAATCACATGACAGGACTAGGACCTACCTCAGAGGCTCACAACAGGCATGTTCTCTCTGCCCTACTGTCTTGGTCTCTCAAACTTCACTGGCATGACCTATAGTGGATCTGCAAGTGTTTGTATGAAACCCCAGATTCCCGTCAAAAATTTATTTTGTGTATTTTCTTTCAACTGCCTATTTCACTTAAAAAAAAAAAAAAAAAAAGCAAATAAGCAATTGGAATGGAGGAGAGAGTCTGTCCAAAAAGGCTGCTTTCCTATAGTCTGACTTAAAGTCAAGAAGAACAGAGGAAGAGAAAGCTATTTTCTCCTTCTTGCTTCACAAAAAGGCAAGCCATTCCTCTCCAAAGGTGATCCTTTCTCTGGCTAAGGAGATTCAGAATTCTTACACTTAATCCAGTTAATTTATTCATGAGCTTGTGACTCCTTCTATTAAAAAGAAATACATAGGGGGCGCCAACCAGCATTAAGTGCTTATGTGCCAGGCATCATGCCAAGCACATAGCAAGTATCATGTCATTTAAACCTCACTATCTTATACAGGTACTTTTTTATTGAGGTTTAATGGATACACAGCATTATATTGGTTTCAGGAGCAAAATTTAATGATCTGACATTTGCATATTTTATGAAATGCTCACCATAAATCTCATTAAAGTGTCATTCTTACAAATATTTTTAATGAGGACTTGTAAGATCTATTACTAACTTTCAAGTAGGCAATACAATACTACTAACTGTAGTCACTACGCTCTATGTTACAGCTCCATGAACTACCCACTTTGTAACTACAGTTAACTTTCTATAAACAGTATTTTCTGACCCTGTTTATGTGGCCAGGGATTTATCCATCCCCACCATCTACTTCAGCAACCACCAACCTGTTCCCAGCCATGTATGGTTATTTATCTTTCTCTGTATGACTTATTTCACTTAGCATAACGCCCTCAAGATCAGTCCACATTGTCACAAATTGCAAAATGTCCTTCTTCGATGGCTGAACAACAGTCCGTTGTACATACAGACGACCATTTCTTTGTCCACTCAGCCACAATGGGCGCTTATCTAGAGAGCCGATTTTGTAAATAATACTGCAATGAACAAGGAGGGGTACATATGCTTTGGGATTATTATTTTTGCTTTCTTTGATAAGTACTTGAGAGTAGAATTGCCAGCTCATATGGTAATTCTATTTACAGTTTTCTAAGGAAAACACCAACTATTTCCTCCCCACAGTGACCGTGAGAATTTCTTCCCCACCAACTGTGAGTAAGGATTCCCTCTTCTCTACATGATTCTCAAAACTGTTATTTCTTATCTCTTTGATAAAAGTTATCCTAACAGGTGTGAGGGAGTATCTCACTGTGGTTTTGATCTGCATTTCCCTGATGATTAATGGTGTTGAGACCTTTTCATGTACCTGTTGACCATCTGTTTTGTCTTCCTTAGAAAAATGTGTGTTCCGATCATTTTTAAATTGGATTTTTTTTTTTTTTTGGCTAGAGTTTAATGAATTCTTTACATAGCTTGAATATTGCCTTATCAGATAAATGGCTCACAAATATCTCCTAACAATCAGTTGCCTTTTCATTTTGTTGATGATTTCTTTTGGTGTGAGGAAGTTTTTTAGTTTGTATATTCCTGTCTAATATTGCTTTGCTTTTGAAGTCAAATCCAAAAGTCATTGCCAAGACTGATGTCAAGGAAATCACTGCCTACATTTTCTTCTAGAGTTTTATGGTTTCAGGTCTTAAAGTCATTAACATACTTTAGTATAATTTTGTGTAGAGTAAATAAATGTTACATCTACATTCTTTTGGTTATGGTTGTCCAGTTTTCTCAGCACCACTTATTGAGGTGATTGCTCTTTTCCACTCTATATTTCTGGTTCCTTTGTCATGAATCAATTGACAAATATGCATGAGTTTATTTCTGAGCTCTCTATTGATCTGTGTGCCCATTTTTTATGCTAATACCATACTGTTTTGATAACTATGGCTTTACAATATAGTTTGAAACTGGAAGTGTGATGTTTTCAGCTTTGTTCTCCTTTCTCAGAATTGATTTGGTTTTTCAAGGTCTTCTATGATTCTATATAAAAATTATGACAGTTCTATTCCTGTGAAAATGTCATTGGAATTTGATAGGGGTTGTGCTGAATCTTGTATTTCTCTTTTGACTTTGCATACGGTAATACAGATTTTCTTAAAGGAAAATTTACCAATCTTGAGTTTGGGACTGTGAGTCATAACTGTAGAAAGGCTTTATAGCTCTTAAGGCTATAATTAAATTCTCCAGTGGTTTCATGTTTTGTTTAAATCCCTGATCCATATGGAATTTATCCAAGTATACAATGTCAAGTATGGATCTAGCATTCTCTTTCCAGATGGTTTCACAGTTATACCATTACCATTTATTACAGTCCATCTTTACTCCCACTGATATGAGATACTGCTTCTACATATCCGTAGTTGCTAGATTTTTCTGGCCTACTTCTGAATTTTCAATTCTGCTCTATCAGCCTGTCAATTCATACATCAATATTACATTCCTTTAATTGAACCTTTATGTCCTTTGGAGAAAACTAAAGATTTGTTACAGTGTGTTTTAAAATTTGGAAGGGCTAGTTCCCTACAACCCCTCCCCATTGCTCTTCTTTTTCAAAGCTTTCCAGGTTCAGTATGTACTTTACATTACGTTTTTCTAGTATTATCATTGGGAACATTGCAATTTATAAAATAAGTATGGAAGAATTGGCAGTTATGGTCCTGAGACTTCCTATTTGAGAACATGGCATATTTTTCAATACATTCATACCTACTGCTGTGTTCTTCAGAAATGTGGAAAGTAGGTAAGAAGGAGGCCCTGTGGGTAATGTTGGACAAGTGTAGATTGTTTCTGGTAATGGAAGGATACAGAGGGGATAAATTAGCGAGGGAGCAGAGTAATAAGAGGACATAAGAACATTTAATCATCTAGATAAGTCTGTCACAGAGGAGGAAAGGAATGGCTAGGGAGAAGATCAAATAACGACTTTTTCCAAGAGAAAGAAACAGTAAACAAAACAATTAACGCAAAACTTAAAATATATCTATGAGATTTAGTTACATGGGAGTCATTAATGAGTCCAGCAAGATTGGTTTGGGAAAAATTATAAGGCTGGGAGCCAAAGTGGGCCTTAGCCTCTGGTATGGACAAAGACAAGTCTTCTGCTCTCATTTGGTCCTAAAAGGATGTTCCTGGTGGTCAAAAGCCATGAAACGCAGAATATTTCTGTGTAGTTGTTATTCCTGGAACACAAACATAGTCTTAGAATGGGGTTCTTGAATAATTCATGCAAAGCATGCACAGATCCAGAAAATACTGCCAATAAAAGGAAATATCAGGAACCAGAGTAGGAAGTAACAGCTACAGAGCAAATGGGATGGCGAACCGTGAGATCTATTTTCTCCAAAGCAATCCAGGCTATAGTTTCAGAAAGGATCTGGCTCGGCGCTAGTCACTGCAAGTCTACACACACATTCTCAGGCGCAGCTGGAGACCCACGGGAAATAGGTGCTTGCTTAAACAGGATGCTCAAAGAGGTCCCTGGCTGCTCAGAAATAGCTCCTTTTGGCATCTTGTAAAATATCGCTCTCTCCCTCCCGCCACATGATCACAAAAACCCGGTTGTGGTTTCTCTCTGGGTTAGTCCCAACAAATGCATACGGACCTTCCTGGTAAGGAGGTAAGATGCTGGTAGGAAAGTGAGGGTAAGAATCATTCCTAATTATTTCCTAACATTCAGGATAGGATAGCATCTGGCTTTGAGGAGACGGCAAGAGAAGTGAGGAGAGAGGAATCAATACAGTATAACAAGTCTTGGTCAGATCCAACTGGGGGTGAACATGCTTAAAAATAACCCACCAGACGCTCCAGAAACCAGGGACTTGTGAGGGTGGAAGAATGAGTAAAGAAGGGACTTAAGAGACAAAATCAGAGCATTTTAAAGGGATACCTTAGCTCTGGCCCAAGAACGCTAAAAGGGGGAAAAAAAAAAAAAAACCACACAACAGTGATTTTGCTATTTTACCACTCATATTAGAGTCAAATAAATGTAGGAATCACAAAAGGAATCGATTAACTCAATAGTTCCTAGATGAAAAAGAATTTTTGAGCATTTTTTAAAAATGATAGTTCCTGCAGATTCTTCAGAACAGAAAGCACTTCTAAGCCAAATAAAGTTGATTTCTATGCCAAAAATAATCTTCACTTGGAAAAATAAGGTAGTGAAATACACAGCATCTTTTTACCTTCCATTTTCATACAAATTTGGACCAAGAATGGAAACAAAATCATCACTCATGAAGACGCAGAGTTTCCAGGCCTCTTCTACCACTTACCTGCTGCGTAATTACAGACAATGACTTTGCGACAGGTTTATCTCAAAAGCACTAAGGTTGCTTCTAGGCAAGAGCCTTGATCATAACAAGGGTGACCATCCTTGTTGGCTGCTGAGATACTAGGTAAAATCAGCAGACTCAACTCATTCACAGAGACATGAAGAAGAGGGGGAAAAGGGAGTCTGAAAGAGAAGGCAAGTAATAAATGTCTGTTGTTCCTCCACGGAGGCAGGATTGAGGATACATTTCTTTAAGACATTCTATATTATTGTGTACCCTACCCCCCATGCCCACTTTTGTCCCAGTCCAGGACCCACTAACATAGGGACCCTCAAAAAGATGTGGATCAACCGAGAAAATCGAACGCTATTAACTTCTAAATTATTTTATGGAACCAGCAGCATGGATTGTTCAGCCTTACATGGTAGAATTTTAAGAAAGCACTGCTTTAGCCAATGGCATTCGTTTGGTAAATCGAATCCGGGGATCGATTCCCTGCAAAACGTTGTCTCCAAAGAAACCCCCTTGAGATGGGGCCAGAGCCCCACCCAAAGCTACAATCTGAAGGAGAGGAAACAACCTGCAAAGGCTTTCAGCAGATGCCTGTTCACAAGAGTATCTTCTATAATGAATGGAATTGATTGAAGACAGTCAACAAGGAGAAAACACTAATAGATTCCAAATGAGAACAAACTGCTACCCAGTGCAGAGACAGGACTGAACATCTACCAACACAGCTTGTTATATTCTAGGATTCCCGTCCCTCACCCAAGAAAAGGATGTTGCCACAGAGAATGAAGAGACCAAAGGATTCAACATAGATCAAAAAACAAGGATAGGGGCCTGAGTGAACAAAGGGGTCATCAAAGGGAGAGAAGGCCTTGCAATAATCATTTGCTGATACTGTAAAATCTAAAGAATGAATAAAATTAAAATTATTATAAAAAAGAAAGAAACCCCCCTTGCTGACTGACTGCTGTTTCACTTGAACTTGTATGCCTCCTTTTTGGAGCCAGTGGAAAGTAACAGAGGACACGAGAGGATATAGAAGCTATTTGAGGGGCAAAGTCTTTCATTTCTTTGCAGCATTAGAATTGGGCTGGCTCTTAACAGGGCCGCAGGGAATAAACCAAATATGAGGCTATCATGGTAAGTTTATTATATTTCAGGTGAGTGACGGGAAATATATTTTATTCCTACGATAAAATGATAGAACTCTTTCCCCAGGCCTATGTCTGACACTTACTTCAAGAAAAAAGAATTTGTTAGCACAGTATTCCACCAACTCACAAGCGGCAGGGAGGGGGCATATGAGTCATGAAAAGGGAAGCAAACAGGAAAGGAATCCGGCGCAGGCATTCGAGGGGAATGAATATGATAGCAATCTAGAAGATGAACGGGTCGTGTTGTTTATGATTACAGACTGATTATTCCTCTAAGTGCAAAGGCTATCCAATAAGTCATATCCGGGTTGATTTGCTAGTGAGGTACTTTCACCAGATAATAAATTAGAATGTAATTAAAGTGCATTCTGTCTGTTTATCATGGACGAAGATAGCTTACTATAATTCTCAATTATCTGCATGAACACACATCAAGATAGCATGGTGAATAAACCTTCCAGCAAAGGGCAATAAACATCTAGGATTGCACTAAAATTGCTAGGTTTTCTTTCTAGTCTTTTTTAAAAAAATTGTTTCCAGTTTTGATAAACTATGTAAATGGAACCAAATTAATTTGGTACAGTCAGTCACAGACTAAGTCTGGACTCCTAAGTCCTCAAACTTAGCTTATTAGCAATTGGCTGAGAACAGTGACTAAATCATCAAAGGAGGAAGAGAGAAGAGAACTGAATTGTCGCCACAAATCTTTGTCAGCTGGACAAACTTAGTGTAGGAAAAAGAACAGAAACACAAAGGACAAAAACAAATATGAAAAATTAAAATTTTAAAATTTGTGTTTAATAAAAGCATTTCAGATAAAATTTTCACTACAAAGAGATTTCAAAAGAATTACTAAGCAACACCTCAGACCATGAGACAGATATGAATGAAATATGCAAAGGAATGAACAAATAGAAATCTGAATTTTAAGGAATATAAACTTAGCATAGGCTGACTTTGTTTTTCATCTAATTACTAAGCCTTTTTTATTTTTTTAATGCTTATGACCAATGTAGGCCAAGATATGGTGAAACTACTCTCATACACTGTTGACAGTGCTGCGAATGGATTAGAACTTTTCAAAATATCATTTGGCAGTTTGAAAAAAGATGTAAGCCCTGTACTCCCACCTCGCAAGATCAACCGGAGAAGCGAAAATACTTACCACTTACGCATTATGATCAATGAACAATAAGAATCGGAAACACAGGTATCAGCCACATAAAAACTATGGTACAATTATGGGATACAAAATATTGATAGATGGACTATTACATAGCGATTTAAGAGGGTAGTTCTGAAGAGGAAGTAGAAAAGAATGGAAGAAAACTATTTGGGCAAGACAGTCCATTCAAATAAAAATATGCAACCTAAGAAGACAAGTAAGACAAAAACCCAGGTGATAAGCATGGTGTAAACTGGTAGAGCAGGCTCAGCACCTGTCCACTACTGCCCCTACGAGTCCACAGCGCAATCGCTAGACTCCATGGAGGTTGATGCAAAAGGGATTTTGCAGATGTGATTAGATCCTTAGCCTCTGCTACTCAGATGGATCAGTCACAAGGGTCCTGATGAGAGGGAGACAGGAGGGCAGAATCAGGAGAGGAGAACTGGTGTCAGGAGCAAGGTCAGAGTGCTGTGCGTGGCCACAAGCCCAGGACAGCCAGCGGCCTCCAGAAGGCAGGAGAGACAGGCATAGGTTCTCCCTAGCGCCTCAAGAAGGAGCTCAGCTCCATCAACACCTTTTAGGCCCCTAAGACTTTTTTTGGACCTCTGACCTCCAGAAAAATAGAATAATAGACTTTATGTTGTTGGTTTATTTTTTTTTTAACTTTATGTTATTTTAAGCCTTTATGTTAACTTTAAGTTATTTTAAACTAAATGTGCGGTGATTTGTTACAATAGAAACAAACTACCATTTGACCCAGCAATCCCTCTTCTGGGAATCTACCCAAAGGAGACCTCAGTGTGGGTACAAAGGGACACCTGTGCCTGGATGTTTATTGCAGCACTGTTTATAATTGCAAGGACATGGAAACAACCCAAATGGCCCCAAAGAGACGACTGGATGAAAGAGATGTGGTATATGTACACAATGGAATATTACTCATCAATTAAAAATGACAAATTGGATGAATTTGATTTGACATGGATAAACCTAGAAGGAATCATATTAGCAGAAACAAGTCAGAAAGAAAAAGACAGAAACCAAATGGTTTCACTAATATATGGACAACCAAACAAAAGTACACTATTGGGGGGTGGGGGGGGAGAACAGCTGGAGAGGCCAGGGTGGGGAGGTGGTGTGTGACCCCCAGGGATTACAATGATGCAATATATATATGTACATATAATTTATATAATTAAAAAAAAAACAAAAAGCCAAAGTTAGAAGGGTAAAAGGCAAGAAATAGTTCAACTTTTCAACTCTTTAATTTCTCCAATTCAAATGTGTAAATACTAGCAATTTAGTCATAAGGAAACCAAAAACTGGCAAATAATAACCTAAATAACAAACCTAATATTGTACATAATCCTAAAAATAAACCTAAAAGGAACTTGAGATGGCAGTAATGAAAAGTCAAATGTTCTCCTTACACTCTACCCATAACTAAACACCATCCCTGCAACTTTGGTGGGAAAATAAGGACGATAAAGAAAAGGTAGAAAAAGAGGGTAGAAAAAAAAGTAAGAGGATACAAATACTGTTAGAAATTTATAATGTGAATATAATTCTATCTTAATAAAAGTACAGAATTTAACTTAAAAAAATAAAACGAATATTGATGGGCAAAATCAACCTTTCTAAACTCTGTTTTGCTCACCTATTACTTTGATGCATTCTAATACACAAATTTAGCTAAAATCTAAGATTCTAGGTGAAATCATACTCTGCTGCAATGTTCTCCACGCTGGGTATAACTAAAAATCAAGAAATCAGCTTTAATCATTCCCAGAGATTGTGATTTAATATTTGTTAGGCTAAAGCACCTGTATTTTTTTTTTTTTTTTTCAAAGTCCTACATGCTAATGTGCAGCCAGGGTTGAAAATCCCTGCCCTAGTCTATCAACTCAAAACCAACAAATTTTCCTTATTCTCAGTGGGAATGTATATCGACAAAACTCTTTCTTTCAAGAAGTCTGCAAAAAACAAAAACAAAAACCACTAAATATATGTAAGACTCAGAGAGGCATCCTAGTTTAGCTGACACTGTCAAAGGAAAAGAAGAAATAAAAGTACTCTACTTCCTCAATGTTTCTTATTTGTGGAGATCAAAGGATGCTTTGGCTATATAGGCTCCCAAAAGAAAAGGTTCTTATTAGCTATTACCCTCAGGCCCTATGTTCAAGTCAGAGCAGTTCTCCTTCATTTTTCTGACAACCGACATTATTCTGAGACTACTAAAAATTATGTAAGATACTTAGCCTTTGAAATGTTACAATATGTTTTAGAAATAATGTGGCTTAACTATGAGAAGAAGACCTGTCAAATTCCTCTGACAATGTGTTCTTTTAAGGTCATATTTTCCCTGCTCTCCAGATACCAAGCTCTTGTATAAAAACCAAGCAAAACACACACACACACACACACACACACTATAGTATATTTATGAGCAAAAGCATAAAGTTTTCAGATGTGAAACTGTCAGCTCGAGAGCAATCACTGACAAAGTTTGATGAGTCTCTTGGTCAATCTACATTCATTCAGCAACAAAATCCATATACGAAAGACATCGTTATCAATCAAGTATGTGCAAAGACTGATCTCCATAGCAACTGTAACTCGGCCACATGTAGCGTAAGAAGCCTCAGCGCTAATACCACATGTACACAGAGTGTTGGTGTTATTTGGTTCAGACTGTGGTTACTGTAGAAACCTAAACTCAAGTCCCTGACAACAGTGGAGGAGAGGAAAACAAGAGTCCTTGGGTACTTAGCCATGTACTCCTTTGATTCCAAGCCAGATAATGGCACTCCAGTTACTGTATAATAATCCTGCACTGATATGGACAGGAAAATTTTCTAAGAAATAAGTTTAAATGCCACATCTCTGTTGAACAGTAGGAACCACTTCCTATTCTCTGAAATAGTCTCCCTCCCACCCTGTGCTCAGCTGAACATGCAGACTCACCCCAACATGGCACCATCAGTCCCCCCAACCTCAGTCACAGCCAGACAAGGGTTTTGCTGTCGCCACAACTGAAAGAGAGACAGATAAGCTTCTTCTAGAACAATTTTGTAAAAGATGAACAAAGTAGGAGGCATCATTCTATCTCTCTGATGTTAAGTCTTACCATGGACCCATTACATTTCAGACAGATGGGCTCTTGGCAGAAGAATATAAACTCAGATCAATGGAACAGAGAACCTAGGAGTGGATCCACATAAACACACTATTGGGTTTTTGACAAAGGTGTAACCGCAGTTCAATATTGCTGCCTGTAGTTTCGACACAGGCCAATCTTAACTGGTGTGAGGAGCTATCGCAGTGCTGCTGTGATTTGCAGTTCCCTGATTTTAAGTGAAGATGAACATTTCTCATCTGCTCATTGTATTTCCTCTTTGGTAAAGTATCTTTTAAGTGCTTCTGCCCATTTTTTGACAGGGCTTTTCCTTTGCCTTTGTTTTTTATGGATTCTTGATATCAGACCCTTATCGGCTGGAGTGCAAAAAATTTTTCCCCATTCAGTCAGGTGTCTCTTTGTTTTGGTTACTGTCTCTTTTGCTGTATAGAAGCTTTTAAGTTTGATACAGTCTCAGTTGCTAATGTTTTCCTTTGTTTTCTTTGCATGTAAAGATGCTTCCTGAAAGGTGTTTCTGTGGTATAGATCATGGAGTGTTTTCTTCTATATATTTTAAGGTTTTCAGGTCTTACATCCAGGTTTTTTATTCATTTTGAGTTGGTTTTTGTGTATGGTGTGAGGGAATAGTTTAGCTTCATTCTTTTACATGTCTCAGTCCAGTTTTCCCAGCACCATTTATTGAAGAAATTAATGAAAAGGATACCTGGTTCAGATGTTTATTGCAGCACTATGGACAACAGCCAGGATTTGGAAACAACCCAAATGCTCCCAAACAGATGAATGGCTCAAAAAGTTGTGTAGAGTTTACACAATGGAATATTACTCAGCCATCAAAAAGACAAATCTACTTCATTCACAGCAACATGGATGGAGCTAGAAGGAGTCATGGTAGAGCAGAAACCAGCCAGAAAGAAAAAGAAATATCGGATGGTCTCACTTATATGCGGGATATAAGGAAAACAAACGAAAGGTCAAGGAAAAAACAAAAACTAACAAACTATAGAACTTAAGCATGCAGGAGGGGAGGGAAGGACGGAGTCAGAGGAGAGATGAGCGCAAGAGAGCAAGAGGGATGGTTCACAAGTGAAGTGGTGGTGGGAGAACCTTGGGGAATACAACGACACAAAATATAAATTAAGTTTTAAAAAGCAGTTCAATGGAGGAAGGGGAGTCTTTTCAACAAATTGTACTGGCACAACTGGATATCCATAGGCAAAAAAGGGGAACCTTACCCAGGTGTGGTGGCATGCACCTATAATCCAAGCACTAGGAGGCAAGAGGCCCAGGATCACCTGAGTTTGAGAGTTTGTGACTACCCTGGGCAACATAGCAAGACCTAATCTCAAAAAAAAAAAAAGGGGGGGGGGAACCTGACTTAAAACTTAAGTCACATACAAAAACCAAAGAAAAATGAATGAAGGATTCAAATGTGAGACACAAAACAACAAATTTTTTACATCACAACATAGGAAAACATCTTTGGATCTTAGAGCTAGGAAAAGAATCTGTAGATACCACATCAAAAACACAATCCGTAAAAGCAAAGAAAATCATTTCATTAAAATGAAAAACTTTTACTTTCTGAGAGACCCCATTAACAAAATTAAAAAATGAGCCAAGAACTGGGGGAAAATATATGCAAATTACAAGTCTGATGAAGAACTTGTATCCCAGAATACATAAAGAACTCTCCAAACTCGATAATAAGAAAATAAACAATTCATTTGAAAATGGGCACAACCACTTCACCAGATACTTCACTGCAGAGATAAGAGATAAGGATGGCAAATTAGCAAATGAAAAAAATCTTCAATATCATTAATCATTACAAAAATGAAATGAAACCAGAATGAGAAGTTATGACACACTTGCTATAGAAGGGGCACAAATAAAAGATACTGACAATACCAAATGCTGGCGAGGACAGAAAACTGGATTTCCCAGGCATTGCTGGTGGGAATGTCAAACAGTCCAGCTCTTCTGGAAAATAATTTGGTAGGGTCTCATAAAACTTGACACACATTTTCCACATAATCCAATAACCACACTCCTGAGCATTTATCTTGGAGGAATAAAAAGTTATGTTCCACGTGAAAACCGATATGTTAATATTCAGGGCTTCTTTATTTGTAAGAGCCCAAACTGGGAAGGTGGCAGGGGACTCCAATGGCCTTTGTGGTCAGCAGATGCACAAACTCCGGGACATTCATAGGATGGAACACCCATCCGCAGCAAGAGATAAAATGGCACCGACTACTGACACCCACAATCACACAGGCGGATCACAGACATCACTGAGTGAACATAATTTCAAAAGGCTGTCACATGATTCAACTCACAGAACGTTGAGTTCAATTGAGTACAAAATGGCAAAAATAGAGATGGAGAAGAGATCAGGAGCTGCGCAGGGTTAGGGAAGCAGGTAGGACAAGGAAGACGTCTCTCCACGGTACTAGAACAGTTCTAGATCTTGCTTGTGACGGCCACACACACTTACACGTGTGACCAGTATGCACAAGCACAAATGAATGAATGTAAAAGCTGGTGGTGACCCAAATGACAACTCTAGTTCACAGGATGGCACCGTATCAGTGTGTTGGTTTTAATAATGTTCCGTAGAAATGCAAGATGCTACCATTGTGGAGAGTCAGATCACAAGGACAAGGGACACGTCTGTTCTAGTCCTGGAACTTCATGTGAATTTATAATTATTTCCACATAAAAAGGTAAAGAAAAGCACATGAACTTCATCCGTCTGGGCTCCCAGGACCCAAAACTCTGCACTCACAACTTCAGGGAATCTTCATGACTTCAAAGATAGTTTTACTAATCATGTGAATTCTATCTATCCAAGTTCATTTTTCAGTGCCAGAAAAATTTTATGATTAGGGATCCATTCTTTTAAGAATATGTATACTGCCTAAGTAACTCCAGATGTTTTGTCTTTTGATTAAAGGATGGAGGGGAGAGGAACAGGAGGAAAGAAATCAAAACGGAACCCTTCCACTTGGAAGGGTTTTTGCTGTTCCATACTAGTCCTTTGTACATGGGGGTTCCAGAATTTAAACCTATCACACTCGTGTAATGCCAAAATATAAGGATTTAGATAGGTTTGTTACAAAAAAAAAAACAAAAACAAAAACACACACAAAAAATAAAAAACAGTGTGTGGATAGCTTACGTCTAAATTATTTCTACAAATCACAATCATACGAAACAGGAATTGCTTCCTGCATTTGCAATGAATTTGCCAACTGTATGAGGCACTGTTTGGAGACAGCTGTTTTTCATAAAGAAGCAAATTATGGAATGACAAATTCCACATTTTTTGTAGAAGTTGTGCACCTGCTGGTTAGAATTTGCTCTCAACAGTAAATCGAACATATTTACATGCTATATATTTGCTATCACCCAATTTTCCTGACACATCCTGATCTCTCACGAGCGCACTGGCCAGACTCACAAGGAACATCACGCTGCTCTCCCTCTGCTTTCGAGAAGATGTGTGCCAGCCCCATAAAGACTTCACAATCAAAGGCTGCACCAGCATCTCACAGCAATTCATTTCTAACGAGTGCTAGAGCACTCGTTTTATATATATATATATATATATATATATATATATATATATATATATATATATATATATATATATAAATATATATATATATATAAAACGTTTATTTAAAGTTATTAGAACTTAGAGTGGAAAGTCAGGGGTGAACAGAAGTAACTAGGAAGAAAGGAAGAAATGTTCTGCCCCATACAGGCCAAACTGCCTTCTACCGAACATGGGATCACAGGAGGGTAGAATTTGTCTGCAAGAAACTACCAAACCGTCACTGTGTGATTTCAAAATTCGATAGGCACATATATATATATATATACACATACATATATGTACATATACATATATACATATATATATATATACATTTATATGTGTGTATAACAAGGAAAAGCTTCCCTGCTGAATTTTTATCAGTCCTGGTACAACTTCAGTGCACCTTTGTCCTACTCTGACTTCAGGAAGAGGTGATCTCAATCTTCCACCAGGATATTTTATAGTATGAAGAACAGTTAGTTAAGCGTCATGATCTAATTAATGACAAGGCAAAGGTCAGGACTAGAGCCAAATCCTCTTGTTAGGAAAGGTTTTACTCCATTCAGTTCAATTCCTTGAATACTGACCGAAGAACTTTCTATGTGCCAGGTATATACGAAGCAAAGGAGATATGAAAACAATGTCATTTGTTTCAAAAAGTTCAGCCTCAAAATACTTTCACTCAAATCAGATTCAACGTGAAGGGCCAGAAGGGTAAATGAAAAATGAACTCATGAAACGGCCAGATGTAAGGGGAGCATCTCAGAATGAATTGAAGAACACAGACATGATCTTTTCTTCCCCCCAGCTTTGAGGCATAATTGATAAATGTAACTGAATATAAATGATAGATAGAACTATATAAATATAAGCCCAATTTAAAGAAAGCAGACACCACGTCACAGCCATAGGTCAAAGCCATGGGGGAATACAACTCCACAAGGGCACAATTCTTTCTTTTTTCAAAGACAGAAATTTGGAAGAAGGTAATTTGGCCTAAATTGACCTGGTAAGAGTTAGTTGAAAGTGTTAACTCTCGAGTTGAATTCAGGGTCAGAAATACTTACCAGGCATGACAGTAGATGGTTTATTTAAAGTTATTAGAACTTAGAGTGGAAAGTCAGGGGTGAACAGAAGTAACTAGGAAGAAAGGAAGAAATGTTCTGCCCCATACAGGCCAAACTGCCTTCTACCGAACATGGGATCACAGGAGGGTAGAATTTGTCTGCAAGAAACTACCAAACCGTCACTGTGTGATTTCAAAATTCGATAGGCACAGAAAGTGGCAGGCACCTTACCTACAGCCCATCACCTAGACTGGCATCACCACATCTAAACACTGTGGAGGCCCCTAGCTATGGAGATGCAGTGCCAGGACAGCAGAAGACAGAAAGCAGCAAATTCACCCATGCGCAAGAGCCCGCCAAACCCAGAATTAAAGCTCTGAGACATCTACTACCCTCAGATATTTCCCCTTTACTCCTGGGGAAGGTGGAACAATGACAACACTTCATCTAAAACTGAAATCACCTACCAGAGACCCTCAGCTATGTTCTAGTTTGTCAGAATTTAGAACACATTCACAGCTGTCAGTTACATCTGGATTTGAATTCCTTTCCTTTATACTGACTCACTTATTACGGTTCTAAAATCTAATCCAGGGTTACATATTCATGAGCAACCCCTACTTTCGCCACAACCCTAATCTATTAGCCACTTTTATTTTACTTGCAATTCATTACTGAAGATATAATAAACTCTATTTCAAAATTAACCTATATGAGGCTTCACAAAGGACATTTCCTTGTCTCTATGAAGAAGGGGAAAGAAACCCATGTTGTTAACTAAGTCTTTCATTTATGCCTCAACCATTTCCATTTTTACCAATGAAAAACTTCTTGTTTAGTTTTTGTTTCTGTCTTATGAGAAAACAGAAGCTCTCAATAGCTCAACTGTCCAAACGGCCACTTGTAAAGGAGACAAGCCAGGTCTAAACTCAAGCTGATCTGCTTTCCAGACCAGATTCTTTGCACTAAACATCACTGTCTTAATGGCAACTATTTCTCATGAAAGCAGTCAAAATATTCTACTTCCACTTTACACCGAGCAGCATTTCAAATGATTTGCTGTGGGGTCTTAAAACTGAGGCAAAGAGAAAAAAAACTAAGATCATGGAGAAATGATTAGTGGCATAAATAATTGCTAATCACAGCAGCCATGTTCACTGACACTAACCAAAACATTTTACATTCTGCTGTCTCATGCAACCCTCATTACAATACTGTGAGACAGGAATGAGATCAACCTCATTTCTTTGACAGATAAGGTAACAAGACTTGAAAAATGTTGTAGTTCACCGTTAGGAAACGGCAGGTTTGGAATTCAAAGATCCAGGTATGATTGGTGAGCCCACGCTCTTGGCTGTGATTCACATTCAATGCTGTCCTTCTGAATTGGAGAGCTTTTTATACGACGATACGCTGTCACTGTAATTAAACTAAAATTAGTTGGATTTCCACATTAAAATGAAAATCAGGCTGCAGCTCCAACCCACTACTAAATTAAAGTGGAGATAGCAACAAACAGGTACTGGAAATTAAAAAAAAAAAAAAATGCTCTCACTGAGTAATTGACACATACAAGTAGAAACACAATATAGTTTGGGGGAGGCAAGGTAGGTGGTAATTAAACCATCAAGCTCCCAGAAATTGCCCTCTAGGAGAAGAGAGATGTTATCCTGACCATTTAACAAACAAACCCATTATTTTAACATACACTCAAAATCAAAGACATTGCTTTTTAAAATCATCTCATGAAAGGTAAACAGCACCTAGGGGAGAAAGCGTCATCCCAGCTCCCTACATATTCATCAATATTTTTAAAGCCAGATGGACCACCGATTTCTAGAGGTTGGTTTCTGAAGCGTCTATGTATTCATGAAGCACATGTGTACACGTTACCATCATACAGGCACACTTGTCCATTTACTCAGAATAAAAAAAAAAGAGGAAGTAATACTTAAAAATAATCAAACTACATAAAATGCTTTTAACAAGATGTCTGTATCTTAGAGTCCGAGCCCTGTGAAACTAAATGGCGTCCCCTCAATAAGAGCTACATAAAAGAAATTCACCTAAAGTTAAGGAAAATGTAGATGAAGATTTATGAAGCCATTTATTCTGAGGACGAAACAAGTAAATTTAATTTGATTTGGTGACTGTGATTTCTGGAAGCAGCTCCCCCGGGAAGGTGCCTGCAAGCAGCTCTCAGGTCGCAAGGGGAGGCGAGAACTCTCTACCCACATCAGCATGAGAGTCCGCAGGCTAAGAGCTCTGTCTCCCAAGCTGACGCCCCTCTCCGTCCCCACCCCAGGCTGCTGCCTGTTATTTCTGACCCATCTGTCGGACTAGAGGTTCCTACAACCTCCTCTTTAGATGTTAGGTGCCAGCTGCAAGCCCAAGGTGTTACCTGCGCTCATAATCTGCTGATGGAAGTCAGGCGTTTCCAGGACCCCCTCCTCAGGTTTGAACAATTTGCTGGAGAAGCTCACAGAACTCAGAAAACCCATTTACTCACTAACTCACAGAGAGCGTGGAAAATATTATTCTCGAACCACCAGTTGGAAGAGATGCACAGGGGAACGGTGCAGGCTTCTATGCCTTCCCCTGCATGCCACTCTCCCAAATTCCCACATGCTCACAAGACTGGCAGCTCCCCAAGCCAGCTCCCTGTGGGGTTCTATGGCGGCTCTATTATTCATGCACACTTGATTACATCATTGGTCCTTGGAGATGGGACTCAATCTCCAGCCCCTTTTCCTTTCCCAGCGATCGGGGGGGGGGGGTAATAATAAACCTTCTAATCATGTGAATCGTTCTCCACTCAACCAACTCCCAAGTTTAGGGGCTTCCCAAAGTCACCTCATTGAAAGAAATCAAGGAAACAAGCAAGACGTGGTAGCACACGCCTGTAATCCAAGCGCTGGGAGGCAAGAGGCCAGGGATCACTTGATTTCTCAGGTTCAAGGCTACCCTGGGCAACATAGCAAGACTGGTCTCAGAAAAAGCAGCCAGACGTGGTGGCGGGTGCCTGTAATCCCAGCTACTTAGGAGGCTGAGGCTGGGGATTGCTTGAGTCCATGGGTTCAGGACTACTATGGGCAACACAGCGAGACCTAGTCTCAAAAAAAAAAAGACCAAGGAAACAGTTCATCAAAAAGGTAGCAAATGCCTATAAAAATCTAACAAAGGGGGTAAAACTCTTCAATGAAAGCTTTAAGACACTCATTAGAAGGGACATATGCACGCCTACGTTCAATGCAGCATTTATAATAGCCCAGTTTTGGGAACAGCCTAAATACCCATTGACAGAGTAGTGGGTTGAGAAGTTGTGGTTTATGTGTGTGCGTGTGTGTGTGTGTGTGTGTATATATATATATATATATAAATAAAACATATATATACATACACACATATACACACATACATACACATATACATACACACAATATTACTCAGCTGTAAAGAACACGAACTCTTGCCATTTGGAACAATATGGGTGAAACGAAGGAGATCATACTAAGTGAGATAAGGAGAAAGACAAATACCAGATTATTTCACTCATATGTGCACACAGAGGGGAAAACAAAGGAACTGGCAAAACCAAAGCAGACCCTAGAAATATGATTGCAGAATTAAAGCTGCTAGAGAGAGGGGTAAGTGGAGGTGGGGATAAATGGGGAAGGCCTAAGATAAAGGATTAGGATAAAGGACTACGGGTGCCTTGGTGTTGGAGGTGGTGTGGTGACATACACCTAAGGAGAGTGAACCTATTCCCTTAAATCAAATATAGTATAAGCAAATGTTATGTCAACTTAAAAAAATCATTTACATAACAAGAAATTGAGCACTAAACACTCTACAAGGTTTGGGAGCTGAGAGCCAGAAACTGTGGCTAAAAAGCAAACATGTGAGAAATATATTACAGTGATCAAATGGCCAAATATATATTTCTTACAAATCACATCATAGTGATACTTAACAATTTAAAAGGAAAAACACCTGTCAAAAGTCTCCTGCAATTATTAAACATTATAAAGAATATTGTAAATGATCAATGTTTGGGAAATTCAAAATACTACAGGTAAGTTTTTAAAGTATGAATGATACAAATAGTGATTCACTAGACCTATCTCCAGTCTCACAATTCTAGAAATAAACCCAATTCCATTTGCTGGGGGGAAAAATCCTTGAAGCAAATGAAATAACCTTCCAAGGAGATTCCAAGAGAATAGCAATTTTTAAAGCTATTTTTAAAAAATTTGTTAAAATACAGTTTCGGTACACAAAAATAGAAAAAAAATGAAAGGCTTTGAGGAGCCTTTGGTGAGTCATAGGAAGACAAGCAAATCCAGCTGCACTCCATAAACTGAAGATTTCTATCTAGAACTTCGAATAAGTATTAAATCAGAAACAGCCATCTAAATGGTAACATCCAGTACCCATTTTTAAAACCTACTCTAGTAGCTTTTTTTGGAAAAAAACATTCATTAAACTCCTCAAACCACAAGCAGGCAACTAAAGGGCTTCTAAGATCTTTAACACACATACACACACACGCTCATGCGCGCACACACGCACGCACATATGCATGCACACACTGAATCCTATAGAAGAATAAAGAAGGGACAGTTATAGAATGTAGTATTGATGGAAGGTAATGGAAGTTAAAGGAATAATGAGGAACATGAGATGTGTCATCTGAATCCTAGTTCTTCTAAATCTAAGCACAAAGAATTCAGTATAAACACTTAAAAAAATCTACAACTCATCCTTGTTAACTGACCCCAGAATTGAGATTATTAGAATTCTTCAGCCCTTGAATAATGTGGGGCATTTTTAAAGGGTGAAAATTCAATTGTCCACTGCACACAACTAAAATAAGTAACAAGTTGACCACACAACTTAACAAAGCAAAGCAAAAAGGCCATCAAAACATGGAACAAAGAGTTACAAAGACATCCTGAAAGAGGAAATACAAATGGCCAACAGGAATATAAAAAAATGCTTGATATCACTAATAATCAGGGAAATGCAAATCAGAACCACAGTGACATACCACCTCACACCAGTAAGAATGGCTCATATAAACAGGCAACAACAAGTGGTGGTGTGGATGTGGAGAGAAAGCAATACTCTTACACTGCTGGTTGGATGCAAACTGGTACAGCCGCTATGGAGAGCTGTGTGGAGGACCCTCAAACAACTGAAAATGGAGCTACCATTCAACCCAGCAATCCCACTTCTGGAAACTTATAACCCAAAGCTTACAAAAACACTCATTCAAAAGGACACCTGTACTCGGATGTTTATTGCAGCACTATTTACAACAGCCAGAATACTGAAAATGACCCAAATGCCCCCAAACAGACAAATGGGTCAGAAAGTTGTGGTCTGTGTATACAATGGAATACTATCCATCCATCAAAAAAGACAAACTTAAGTCATTCGCAGCAACATGGATGGAGCTAGAAGGAATCATGCTGGGGAAATAAGCCAGAAAGAAAAAGAGGAATGCTGGAAGGTCTTCACATATGTGCAGGAATAGAGGGAAAACAAATAAGCACGTGGACAAGAAAAATTTACAACTGCCAGCAAAAATGAAGCATAGAGCAAGAGAGAGGGAGGAAGGTAAAATCAGGGGAAGGATGGGCACAAAAGATTAAGACGGTTCGCAAGTGATAAGGCAGTGAGAGAATCTTGGGGTAGATGATGATGAAAAATATGTGTGTGTGCTTGTGCATCAATGTAAAGAATCAAACTGAGAAGAGTTTAAAAACATAGATCACAAGTTGAATACAAACCTTATTCACGTTGGCATCACTTTACAATGACAGAGACTGGCACTTGACTGAAACCCAAGTATGATTCCAGTGTGAAGGCGGTTGTCTCGGGAAGTTCTGTGGAACAGGGAAAACTGTTCTGCAGATGTTACTCGCACCGGTTTTCCCTCTTCATGCTGCAGAAAACTTTCACTGACCAAACAGTGTTCCTCACCACACTGCTCCTGCTATGTGTCCCAGCTGCACCCAGCTGTGTCTTTACTCGCCACACAAGATTGGTGAGAGGTCTGTCAGTCCCCACTCGTCACTCCGGTGACTCTCTTTTCTAGGGCTGCGGATTTGCTGGGCTGGAGTTCCAGGGGCAGCGTGAACGCAGAAAGCAATGGGAGGGGGTCCCGGAGGCTGGGCCCAGGTGGCGGCCGCAGGTGGGCATGGTGACCTTGCAGGCAAGAGGGCAGGTGTGGAAATAGCAGGTGAGCTCAGGCAGCAATTCCGTCCCTATGAATCAGAGCCACGCGTTCGAATCCACAGCAGCCCACCAGGACGTGCTCCGATGTGAAAACCGAAAAAGCAAACAACGCCAAGTCCAAGGAACAGAGACTCGCTGAGGCCACGAAGGAGAGAGCTGTGGCCTCGCACTGAAATCCAAGGCCCACAGTGCATGAACACAGGAGGCCAAGGCCCCTCGTGGAGGACTTCTTCCCCAAACAAACCTCTGGCCACTGCCTCAGAATACCCTGGGCCAGCAAACGGGGAACACCCAAGCCTCTTCAGGGTTATGACCCTCTAGCTCTGCACTACCCTGAGTTACCGGAAACTAGGAACACCAGTGGCACACAAGTCGGAGCAACAACGCTTGGGAGTCAGGCAAGGCTCGAACTCAGCCTCTCCCCACAGTCAAAATGAGAGCCCACACGGATCCCAGTTTTCAGATATTCTCCCAAACTGACAGATTCCCCATAACGGTTCCCTGGCTTGGAGGAAAGACCAGTATGGAACCAAGTGCAGGAAAAAAACGGATCAAATTTCCCTTCCCTATCAAAATCCCTATGAGATTTCTAGGGGAAGGTTCCTCAAGGAAAAACAAGATGTTCCTAGAAAATAAAAGGGTGGCAGGTTCTCAGGGGCGCTGCTTGCTTGACAGCAGCTGCACACACTGGCCCTCCTTCCCTCACTTTCATTTGTGTACAGACCAGTCAAAAGTCGCCTCCACCTAAGATACGGTGGCACTGAACCTGTGGAAAGCCCCGGTGAGTACCATCCAGTCCTGTAAGGTTTTGAAACAAGGCAACAGCCCCATCAGCAGTCAGTGAAGCAACTGTTCCTTTTGGGAAAGAGCTCCTTGGTTTCTAGATTCAGGAGAAAATGGAACAGATGGACGTCACAGAAACGCAGTGTACCAGTTCGTCAGTAACTGCGACTGGATGCATCTACTTCTAAACCCTTGCGTCAAGACAAGCAGGTGAAGGCCTGAATGGACTCCGAAGGCACAATTAAGTTGCGTGTCGGATCACTTAGTCGCCTCCCTATGCATCGCCTCTCCCTCAAGCTGTACCTCTGATTTATGAGCTGAGTCTTCCGATGGGCTGTTAGGACACTTCTCACAAATACAACTGAAAACCTCTCACATTTTCACTCCCTGTCTCTAAGACCGGGAGCTGCTAACGGATACGGTGCCCAAGGCAAGAAGATGCTCACTGAGACACGACGCCGCCGCCTCTGGATTGGAAGCAGAGTCTACCGCCTGGTTCACTGCAGGGAAAGGAAAAAGAGAGGCTCACAGAGAGTGAGGTATCTGCTATCGCGGGGGTGACAGATGCTGGCCTGCAGTGGGAGCCAGAACGCGGAAGGATGGCCTGCAGGAAATGCTCTGGAATGCGTCTCCAATAATAAAGAACTGCTGCAACTCTACAGGCAGGGCTGCCGAGACATCCTCCTTTAGGACGAAGATGAAGGCACAATCTTGACCAGCCAAGGTCACCGTCATTTGCAGAAACATTTAAATTCCTGAATTGCTTTGTAACTACCTAGCATCAGGTATGAGTTCTTATGACATAAAACAAGAGCAAGGCCCTCTGTGGCAGCAGAAGCACCGCTTCTAACTAATCCCTCTGTCTCACTCCCGCCCATGCTCATTCTGCACCCAACGCTTCTTCCCTACCCTGCTAAGCCATTCCTCTGTCTATTCCTAACCCACTCCTCTGTCTACTCCTAAGCCATTCATCTGTCTATTCCTAACCAGTCCTCTGTCTACTCCTGTCACTCCTCTGTCTATGCCTAAGTCACTCCTCTGTCTATGCCTAAGCCATTCCTCTGTCTATTCCTAACCAGTCCTCTGTCTACTCCTAAGCCATTCCTTTGTCTCAACTTCTTTCCCTGCCTGGATCACTTCTTCCTCCTTCAGTATGGCCGATCTCTTAAGTCATGTCACCTTGGAACGTTTTCATCTTTCTCTGAGGAGAGTTTCCCCCTCTCTTTCCCAGACTAATAAGCAAGATAGGCTAATCAGCAAGACCAGACTACCTCAAGGTATTCTATTCGTCTCCACTCCACAATGAATTTCTGGTAACACATTTGGCCACTTTCTATACATCAGGGAATGTGCTATGCACTTTTCCTACACATCCCCATCTAATTTCATAGAATCCTAAGGAATGGGTTCTGTTTTCACCTTCATCTTACAAAAGCGGAGACTGCAGTACAGAGAGGCTAAGTACGTTGGCCGGGGGTGCAGCTTGTTGCTGGCTGAGCCAGGACGCACGAAGCGGGGTCACGCTCACTGCGCTGTCTTCATGAATCCCTCAAGGGCAGCAACGAGGTCTCATTCTTGCTTGTAGGGCCCACGCCCGAGGCACCTCAAATATTTGTGGAATGAATTAAAATTTATAATTTTCTCCGAGTCATCCAAGAAAAAGTCCTTCATAAGTAACGCAGGTTTTCAGTTGGTAATTACAGGACTGGGTCTAGAAAGACTCTTTCATAAACAGGGAAGAGGCTAAAATTAAATTTCTAATAATAAACCCAAAAGCTCTGAAGAATTTTACCATGCAGGAAAGACTAATAAGGTTTCTTAGGTGGCAAAGTAACTCGTGAATTCAGTCAGGAACAAAAAGTCCCTCCTAGAGAATCAATACTTCCTAAGAGTCATAATTTGTCTCTAATAAATGCATACTAAATTAATGCCATCGACCTAAGTTTGAAATAGAGATCGGTGTTTTCAAGGCAAAAGTAAAAAGATAGAACATTTAGAACAAAGTTCAGTCTTTAAAAGCTAAATCTGTCAAGAGTAATCCATGAATACAAAGTTATACTGCTTAATAAAATCAGGTATTTTTAAACAAGGATTTAACCGGATCTATATAAAAAAATCACTAATCATCTTTGAAACAATTATGTATCTTCCTTGTGATTAAAAATGTTTAACTTCTAGCCAGTGTAGATCATGAGGTAAGTATGTAAATGCTAAAAGCACTTAACTTTTCTTAAAAAAATGATTTGTACAGAAATGTAAGTGGTTACAATTTGTTAAATATATGTTGCACAAGTGGGAGATGACACCTTGTTAGCAACGTGGTAACGACTTACAGGCCCCGACTCTACCGGGATGAAGTAGGGGTGGATGCACTGTTGCCACCCTCAGTATCAACCTCAGCACCACGCCATGCCACACTCTTGGACATCCGACATATCGCTCCATCTTGGACAGGTTCACAATCCCTTAGCCAAAGTTCTTGAGACCAAACATCTTTCAGAACCCAGAATTTTCTGATTAGGAAGGTGCATTTTAGCCAGCATTTGAGCAGCATCTTGTATTCAGATATGTTGATTGTGACACTGCAACATGCAGGAAGAGTCATTTTTTTTTTTTTTGAGACTAGGTTTGGCTATTTTTGCCCGTGGAACCCCAGGCTCTCGTTGCCCGGGGTACCTCAAGCAATCCCCAGTCTCAGCTTCCCAGGTAGCTGGGATGACAGGCGCGCGCCACCACGCCCAGCTATTTTTTTGGAACTAGGTCTCACTACGGGCCCCAGGCGGGACTCGAACCGCGATCCCTAGCCCTGGTCGCTTCATAGGCTGAAGCTTACAGGCACGAGCCACCGTGCCCGGCTCAGGAAGAATCATCTTAAGTGTTATCAATGGAGACTATAAATACCTGTTCAGGTCAGATTTATGTGTCTGGAAAAATGTTCTGCTTGCTAAACTTTGAGGATTTTTAAATAGTGGTAAAGGACTACAGATTTGTATCACCACATTGCATTCAATCAACACACGCCCTGCCCTTACCTTGTTCCCTTACCTGCCCTACTCAGTTCCAACATAATTTCTAGACTAATCTACAACTGGCAACAACTTTGGAAATAATTTAATCAAACTCCTTATTTAGGAAACCAAACCCAGAGAGAAGGAGTCATTTGCCCAGGGTGAAACTAGAACACACAGGGTTCTTGTCTCTGAGGTCTACGATTCTTTCATATCTTTCTCTCTGTGTGTGAGAGAGATTCATTTTTTTGAGCCCTTTCAAAAATAGTTATGAACTCATGGAAAGTTGTGCAAACAATACAGAGTTCTATGTAACCTTCCAACCTTCCCCACAATGTGACATTGTACATAGAGCTGTAGTACAATAGCAAAGTAAAAAAGTCAGAAGGGAACATGAGTGACAACAAAACAAAACCATTTCAAGTATTTTTAATACTGTTAATTGTGTGCGGTGTATAGAGGTCTACGCAATTTTACCCCATGTATAGATTTATGTAACCACCATCGCAATCAAGATACCAAACTGTTGCGTTCATAAAAGGACTTCTTTGCATGTCTACGTCTCCCTGCTCCCCACAGCCTAGAAACCACTAATCTCTTCTGTATCTATTTTTGTCATTTTGAGATGCTGTAACTACGGAATCACATAGCACGTAAATTTGAGGTTACCTTTTTCTTTAATTGTGGTAAAAACACATGCTAATTTTACCATTTATACCATGTTGAAGGGTAGAGCTCAGTGTTGTTAAGTATACCCACATTTTGTGCAGCTGATTTCCAGAATCTTTTCAACTTGCAACACTGAAATTCTCTACCCATTAAACAGTAACCCCACAATTTCCCATTCCTCCCAGCCTGTCAACTACCATTTACCTTCTGTTTTTCTGAATTACGCTACTCTAAGTACCTCACAGAAGATGAAGTATATAGTAATTATCTTTTTTGTGACTGACGTCATTCAAGTTTCATACAATTCATAATATCTTCCAGATAGTTAGCCTTTTAGGGTTTACTAATATTCCACTACACTTACATATAAAAATTCACAAACGAAAGTATACAAATGCGGGAGGGGACCAGCTGGAGTGGCCAGGGAGGGGAGAAGGTGAGTGACCCCCAGGGATCACAATGATGTGAAATATATATATATATATACAAAATTTTTAAAAATCCATGTTGTACATTTTGTTTATCCATTTATCTATCAAGTCGCAGCTATCACCTCTTTGTTACTGCCAATAATGTTGCTATGAATGAGTGAAAAAAATCTCTCTCCATGATCCTGCTTTCAATTTCTTAATATCTATCAGGAAAGGGAATTGTTTGGGTATATACCCAGCAGTGGGACTGTCAGGTCACATGGTGAGTCTATTTTTTTTTAAGGCAAAAGATTAACTTTTTTACTCAGCACAATTCTCTTAAGATTTACCCAAGTTTCTGTGTGACTAAGTGGGTCAATTCTTCTCATTGTTAAACAGCATATCATTGTCCATATGTACCAGTTTGCTCAAGCGTTTGTTGTGACATCTGGGTTGTTTCTAGTCTTTGGCTATTATAAATAAGCTGCTAGAAACATTTGTGTATAGGTTTTGACACAGATTTTATCTATCTAGGATAAATGCTGAGGAAAGTGATTATTGGGTTGTATAAATATTCACTTATCTTAAGATTGGGTTTTGATGTTATACATAAGCATTGTTCACCTAACCCTGGTTCCTAGAGATGCTCTCCTATGCTTTCTTCTAAAGCTTGTATGTTTTTATGTTTCACATTTAAATATATTTTATATTTGTCATACAATGATCCAATTTATACTTGCTTTTTTAAAAATATGGTGTGAGTTTAGGTCAGCTTTATCTTTTTGCCTATGACGTCCAACTGTTCCAAAACCATATGTTGAAAAGACTATTCCTCCTTCGATTGAACTGCTTTTGCCAATAATCAATTGGGTACATTTGTGTCCAGCTATTTCTGGGTTCTCTATTCTGTTCCATCAATGTGTGTATTACTCTGCCAATACCACCCTGTCTTGACCAATTAAGTATGTATGAGACTTAACATGAGGTATAATGATCGCTCTCACTTTGCTTTTTCTCCCAACAGTTTTAGCTACTCTCACTCTACTCATGCTACTCATTTTACTTTATCATACTAGTCATTGCTGCTTTTAAGGTCCTCTTTATGTATAGTAAAGGTATGATTGTTTGGGGGAAGAAATTAGGAAAGAAATCATAAAGAAAAAATAACTACTACCAACCTAAAATATTATTCATATAATTTCTAATGTGATGAATAGCTTAATGATATTCCAATTTCTTTCTAAAAGTTTTTCTACTATCCCAGGTCACTTTAGTACCTCTAAATGTAATAGTATAACTCGACTATTCATTGGCTACAAATCATCTGCTTCCTTCTGTTAGATATTCACAAGTATGTTCGTGTCCAACAGAATGTGTATTCATTAAAGATAGTTTCAGATTTTTTTATATGCCTCCATAAGCTTCAACAATCATTCAACTAATTGATCAAGGATAATTTAACTCACTGAAGTCTACAAAACAGAAAACCTAGAAAATCTAGAACAAGGATTTTAAAAAATTCAATTGCTACATGGTTCCTAGCAATAAAATCATTTCACCAAATCTCAAGAATCCAGATGTAATCTCACTTTTGCTGAGCTATAAAAGAGTATACTTCCAGGCTCTTTTCCTTTTACTTGATGGGACAGCTAAGGCAGGGAAAGAGAAGACTGAAAAATAAGGAATGAGGGTGATTTCCCTTTTTCCCTTCTGTGTACAAAATACATTATAAGTCAGCTAAATGCTAGGATTATTAGATACGTGTCATACTGTGTAGATTTATACAAAAAGTAAGCTGGCCCAAGGCCAAATTATTAACAAATAACAGAAACTTAAAAGGTGAAATGCACTACCCAAGAATTTACCAAGTCCATTCCTAGGACCCTACCAACGACAAGGGTCTTTGTGTCCGTCCCCTAAAGTACTCAGAGCATCTTCCACTTAGCTATCAATGTTTTGCTGGGAAAATTTCAACAAAGCAGGGTGTAAAGCATATATAGCTGCAAGCCTTTTTTTTTTTTTTCCTGCTATAGCTTACAATAAGCACAGTCTGCCTGCCCAAGGGGTCAAATATCGGCTTCCTTGCTAAAACAGACACATACAGGAGCCCCTCCCCAAAAGTTTCTTTGCTCATCTTTGCTCCCCTGCCCAAAAGCTTCGACTACTTAAATAGTTGCAACACACTAGCAAAGTAAATATGATAAAACTATATACAGACTTTCTTTTCTTACAAAATAAAGCAAGTTTCTCATCTGTTGTCCCAACTTTGCTGAGACTTAACTTATTTTGTTCCTCTCCCATTCTTTCACTATAGTATGGGATCAGGTAGACAGGGTAGGCTAAAATCAGGAAAGTTCAGTGCCATTATTCATATATGCTTTCATCTAACATATCTCTTGTAGCCTCAGAAGAGATGTTCTCTGCATCAATGCTCTTGCAACTAAACAGATAGCTGTAATTGTCAGATAATACAAACTTTTCAATTCAATGCATCTTACAATAATACAAAATGTACAATGCAATATACTACTATAAATCCCACCACTAATACTTCTATTTCCACCACACACAGAGAAACCAACAATCTGATTAACAAAAATTAAGAAAACTCATAGTTACAATGTTGTGATGATATGGAGTAACCTGAACTCAGACATGGGTACAACCACTTTGGAAAACAATTTACTTAATATGTGCATACATTCCTGTATCCTCTCAAGATTAGTGTATGAAGACTCATGTGTAAACATATTCAAAGCAACATTTTTCACAATACCCAAAAATGCAAACAACCCAAATGATGGATTAAACAGTGGTATACTCACACAATAGAAATTCACACATCAGTGCAAAACTAACAAGGCACATAGTTAAACACAAAACAACATGAGTCAATCTTAGAAATCAAAAATAAGTGCCAGCCGTGGTGGCACATGGCTTTAATCCCAGCCTATGCCAGGAGGCTGAGACTGGGAATCACTTAAGTCTATGGGTTCGAGACCCGCCTGAGACAACACAGCGAGACCTTGTCTCAAAAAATAGCTGGGCGTGGTGGCGCACACCTGTAATCCCAGCTACCTGGGAGGCTGAGGCTGGGGATCGCTGAGTCCAGAGTACCCTGGGCAATGAGAGTCTATGGTTCCCCAGGCCACATAGCGAGACCTAGTCTCAAAAAAAAAGAAAAAAAGAGAGAAAAAAAGAAGAAAAAGATAAGAAAAAAAAAGCAAGTCATAGCAAATTATATGCAATAAATTCATACATTTAAATTTTTTAAATGAGCATTAAACATGTTAATATTTAGAGAAACATTTATGAAAAAGAAGTAAACACAAAACCAAGTATACTAGAGTAAGGAAGATGGACCAAGCAGTACACAACTAGCTTCAACAGGATTGGTAAAGGTATTAAATCAAGTGATTTCCCAGTAAGAATGGTCCACATCCATAAAATGGACAACAACAAGTGCTGGCGAGGATGTGGAGAGAAGGGAACACTCTTACACTGCTGGTGGGAATGTAAACTGATCCAACCTTTACAGAAAGCTGTGTGGAGGGCCCTCAAATTAATGAAAATGGAACTACCATATGACTCAGCAATTACTCTCTTGGGAATCTACCCAAAGGAGACCTTAATGCTTGTACAAAGGGACACCTGTGCTCAGATGTTTATTGCAGCACTATTTATAATTGCAAGGACATGGAAAAAAACTGAAATATCCCAATGAAAAAGATGTGGTATATATATGTATGTATATACACACACAATGGAATATTACTCATCAATTAAAAATGACAAACTTGATGAATTTGAGATAACACAGATGAAACTAGAATCATATTAGCAGAAACAAGTCAGAAAGAAAAAGACAGAAACCAAACTATTATATGGGACATGGGAAAGATAAACAAATAGCCATGAAGAAAAGTCAAAACAAGTCAACAACCAAATTCAAGTACACAACTTGGGGGGGGGGGGGGAGA
>PVHY01012778.1:0-43329 GCA_004024945.1 Uropsilus gracilis | reverse complement strand
ATCTATCTATCTATCTATCTATCTATCTATCTATCTATCTATCTATCTATCTATCTATCTATCTAATCTATCTATCTATCTATCTATCTATCTATCTATCTATCTATCTATCTATCTATCTATCTATCTATCTATCTATCTATCTATCTATCTATCTATCTATCTATCTATCTATCTATCTATCTATCTATCTATCTATCTATCTATCTATCTATCTATCAGCATTGTCTACCTGAGTTCTCCCACCACCTTGTCACTCGTCAACCTTCATTTAATCGCTTGTGTCCATCCCTCCCCCAATATTATCCCCTTTCTCCTTTCTTGCTCTAAGCTTCAGTTCTGCTGGCAATTAATTTTTTAAAGTTTTCTTATCCATTTGTTTGCTCTAGCTCTCTCAAATAAGTGAGACCATCTAGTATTTCTTGCTTTCTTTCTGGCTTATTTCTGCTAACAAGATTCCTTCTAGCTCTATCCATGTTGCTGCGAATGACATAAATTTGTCTTTTTTGATTGATGAATAATATTCCATTGTGTAGATACACCACAACTTGAAGACCCATTTGTCTGTTTTGGGCATTTGGGTTATTTCGACATCCTGGCTATTGTAAATAGTGCTGCAATAAACATCCAAGTACAGGTGTCCTTTGAATTAGTGTTTTTGTATCCAAAGGGACTATTCTTTAAAAATCAACTTAATGCTGGGTATGGTGGTGCATGCCTGTAAGCTTCAGCCTATGAAGCAGTAGGGGCTAGAGATCGTGGTTTGAGTTCCGCTTGGGGCAAAACAGTGAGACCTAGTACCAAAAAATAGCTAGATGTGGTGGTGCGCACCTGTAATCCCAGCTACCTGGGAAACTGAGGCTGGGGATTGCTTGAGTCTGTGGTACCCCAGACAACGGTTCCATGAGCAAAAATACCCCTGTGGTTCCATGGGCAAAAATAGCAAGACCTAGTCTCAAAAAAAAAAAAAAAAAAATCAACTTAATGCCTTACTTTCCTATTAAAAGAAGAAAAGAACTTAGGTGAATAAACTAGAATTGAGTTAAAAAAATGTCAGAGAGAGAGTCAAATAATTAAAATAAAATTCCCATGACTTATTTCTTTCAAGAAAGGAAAACATTTAGAAAAAAATAAACTTCTTTTGTGAAAGCATTACAACATGTTCTATGTTTGAAACCACTGGCAAAAATCACTAACCCAGTGTATAGTCAGTCACTATTATTATGGATTCCTTTCATATTTTCTGACTGTCTCAAACTATATCTGTGAACACAAACAAGTATAGTACCCACTTAACTACTCAACTAAGTTCACAAACAACTCTGGTATAATTCTCATGAAAGGATAAAATGATTTCCTTGCCAGGGGTTGCTGGTTTTTCACCAAACAAACAATCTTCATGGCTTCCTCACTCTCGGGAATATCTTCTGGCAGGGGGGGCAGAACGGGTTCAAAATCTTTCTGAGCTACAGTGTCATAGGCACTGAGCAAAGCCTGGGACAAAGAAGGAACAGGAGAACAAATGTCACACACAGGACACAGCAGGAAGAGGATGATGCAACACTATGTAAGACATACAATGACCATCCACACATTCATGCCAGACACAGTTTCCATACTGATCTGAGTATACTCGTGTTCACGGATCAATCTTCTCAATCACTGTATGGTAGGTACATTTGCTTTTCCCATTTTACAGATAAAGAAGCAAGGCACAGACAGGCCAAACATTACAAAATACATCCTTTCCACTTCTATTAAAAATGTGTTCTTCTGTCACTCATTTTCTAGGAACCCATGTAATTCATGCTACTTCTTTATGTTTGAACAACAAAACTTTAATGTTTTGTAATGTTTTCCTTAACATTAGGGGACAAGGCAAAAGGGGAGACAGTAATAAAAACATCTTGTTTGTTCATCAGTGACACCCAAGGGAGTCATGAGGAATGAAAGGAAAGGAATCACCTGTTTAAGGTAAAATCAAAGAGTTCTTTTTCATCATGAGCTGTGTTAAATTTTTATTTCACTGGCTGGGAAAGCAGTCGACTCACAGCCCTGCCTGAGAGTGGTGACCAGAACTTCCTTGGAACTCAGAAAAACTTCATTAGGATTATCTTGTAAACTAAAAGTTTGGCTCATAAATTCTATTGTTTCAAATGGAGACAGTCTCTTAAGGCTCTAACTTGTTCATAAATTGATGCCATGATCTATAAGTACCATGAGAGAGGTTTATATTCTGTAGTCAAAAGTTCTTCTTCACACACCACCTCACAGAACTATGAGAATTCCAAAGATCTTCACATACTAGCCAAAATTTTAAATATTCCCAAGTGGAAAGAAGTATTACCACTTTCCCAGTGCTACTCTGCCCCACCCCTGTAATTTTAGGGAAATGACAGCTTTAAGGGAGAAACTAGACACCATCGAAAATTCTGGATGCCTCTTCATAAATATGTCTGATGACACGAACCAGTCACATCCGAATCTTACATAATCTATTGGTGATCGTGTGTAGTACTTGCAATCACAGGACATGTCCACAGAGACCACACTTCCTACCATAGTTTCTTCTTCCCAACTTTGTCTACTGGCCAGATGGACATTTCTTACCTCTTTATAATCACTTGCCTTAAAGTGTGGAGCCTGGAGGATTTGTTTCAGCTCTTGGATCTCAGGGGAAGCTGGGGTTTCATGTAACAGTTCCAGGACCTAGTTGTTGAAACACATACATTTTGAAAATTTAAAAAATCTTAATCACGTGGTTACCTCACCCGGGCTGTAAAACAGATATACTGACTAGCCATGACAATAAATTTCTTAGATCTTCTTCATCTTTAAATCCAGGAGCAAGGAGACTTCCTGGTTCATAATACTTCATTGCAGCTGAAAGAATGCAAGATTTGGGGTTGATCTAAATGCCATTGTGTATTACAGATGTGGAGGAAAACTGACATAATTTAATAATTTAATAGTAGCTGTTTGCTAATGTGATTGCTTTATGGGTAGTTAATGTAGTTGATTTTTCTCCAGGTACAGGCTCAAGATATCTGGAGAACTCAGCTTAACTCTGTGGGATGGTCACTTCCAGTTGAAATAATGGAATAGTTATTTGTATCTCAAGGTTTATTATTTGTTTGGCAATTTTAATGTTTGTTACAACAGAAAAGTGCTTAACAATAAAGTGTAATATCTTTGTGATTTAGGCATATGTTTGTATATATGCTTTCTGGCAAAACATAAAACCTTTCATCAGCTTGGTGAAGCTTCAGTAGTCAAGTGTCATTGCATACTGTCAAATGAAAACTAGCAGTTTATTTATATTTATTTCTGCTCACAAATATTATAACTGAAATATTATGAGTATGTTTTGCTGTGGGCAACTGAGAATAAACTAAGTTGTTGATTTCTAGATTTGAAGGCAGACTTTTTCCTTTCCTTTTCTTTAATATGGTTTGAGCAATAAATAATAAAATGGGCTTCATTTATTCATCTATTCAACAAATATTTATTGAAGTACTATGTGCAAAAGCATTACTTGGAGTGGTGAAAAACAATAGTGAATGGGCAGACAAAAATATCCATTCTTATGGAATTTTTTTTCTAGTGAGACATAGGCAATAAATAAAATATGTAAGTAAAAGTCAATGTGAGGAGAGTTAAGAAGAAATACTGGACATAGAAGGTAGACAGATAAGTTCTATAAATGGGTTGCAATTTTAAGTAGAATAGGCAGGGATACCCTTGGTGAGAAGGTGACATTTGAATGGAAACTGGAAGGAAGTGAGGAAGAATATCATGTGTATATATGAGCAAGCATATTGCTGGCATAAGGAATAGCAAGTGCAAAGAGCCTGTGCCAGGAGCATGTTTAGTTCAAACAACAAATCAACATGATTGAAGCAGAGTAAATCCAGGGGACGGTGTAAAGTCAAAGAAGAAATGGGGACTAGCTTATGTTTCTTTATGTAAGAACTCTGATGTCTTCTTTGAGATGAGAGAAGTCATTGGAGGAGTTTGAGCAGAGAAGTGATAGGATTTAAATTACCTTTTTGTCTTTGGTTCTTGGACTACTATTTGGGAGGTAAGGATAGAAGTAGGAGATTAAGGAAAAGAGACCATGAGATGAGTGACTCGGGGGGAAGGGATGACCAGGAGCTCAGTGTGGGGCACGTTCGAGGGGTCTGTTAGTTCAATCCAATGAGTTGGATATGAGCCTGGAGTTCAGTGAAAGAGGCAGACTAGAGATATAAATTTTGGATTCATTAGCATAACAACATCACCCTGTTCACATAGGGTAAACTAGTTTAAGGTGTAGCAATAAAGGAGAAATAGACATGTTATTTTTTGTTTCAACTTGGAGGGAGGGCAGGTCAATTTTCTTCCACCAGAACTCAATTAGACACACTAGACACACAATCATCAATCAAACTTTTTCATTATCTCTAATTTATCTAAACTAGCACTGACAATAAAATAGAGTCATGTTAAAGTGTTGCTACTCTGTGAATTAAAAATCACCTCACCTCATTGGATAATGCTTGCGTGTGGAGGATGGAGGGAACAAGTTTCTTTTCTTTAAATTCCAGGAGGGAATCATAAATCTGCAGACAGCAACGGTGGAAGAAAAGCATTGTGATAAGGTGACTATTAGCATTTTACATTTGAAATTCTCCAAGGGGGAAGATCAGAATGGGCAACAGCGCAACAGCTGGGGAGCCTGTGTGTGTTGGGGAAAACCGAAGGGATTACATCTTGCATGAAAGGCAGCTTAGGCGCGTGACTAGTAATTGTCCTGGAAGACAGTTTTTTGGTGGTTTTTTTTAATAACTTATTTATGACTTATTTATATAACTTATTTATATATGTATTTCACATCTTTGTATTCCCCAGGGTTCACCCACCACCTCCCCTTCCTGACTACTTCTTATCCATGCCCCCACCCCCAGTTGTGTACTTTAGTTTCATTGTTGGCTTGTTTTGACTTTTCTTCTGGCCTTTTGTTTGTTTTTCCTATATCCCATATATTAGTGAAACCATTTGGTTTCTGTCTTTTTCTTTCTGAGTTGTTTTTGCTAATATGATTTCTTTTAGGTATACCCAGGTTATCTCAAATTCACCAAATTTGTCATTTTTAGTTTTTTATTTTTTTGGGACTAGGTCTTGCTACTTTTGCCCATGGAACCGCAGGCTCACGTTGCCCGGGGTACCACAGACTCAAGCAATCCCCAGCCTTAGCTTCCCAGGTAGCTGGGATTATAGGAGCACGCCACCACGCCCAGCTAATTTTTTGAGACTAGGCCTCGCTACATGTCCCCGGCAAGACTCGAACCGCGATCCCTGGCCCCCACCATGGCTTCCTAGGCTGCCACCTAGAGGCATGTGCCACCATGCCTGGCCAAATTTGTCATTTTTAATTGATGAGTAATATTCCATTGTGTATATAGACCACATTGGAAGACAATCTATTACCTCACTGATTCCTGTGTGGTGACCTGTACTCGTAATCCACACACAGCTCTGTTAGTAGAACAAAGATGTGCGTGAAGGTCTCTTGGACGCCAGGTATCATTAGTCTCACACAACAAGAGTCACATGTACTATGTACTAAGCTAGGTGAAAGAAGATCTCTGTCAGGGGTGGCATGTATCCTGCCTCACACACAAGTTCTGCTCACCAGCCCTAGTATCAAGCACACTGTCAATCAGTTTCCCTGAACACACTGTAAATGTGGTTAATGCAATGCCTTCTTCATTCTTTGAACTCAAATTATTCTCTCAGTTTGAGGGAACTTAAATCATTCCCACAGCCACACAGATGACCTTTAACAAAGTGTCTCTAGGTGTCAGAGAAAGGAAGTGAGGTTTGACAACTCTCATGCTTCAAAGGTTTGATTGTTGGCTGCCAATGGAAATTAATCTTCCCTAAACTAGTTAATCAATACAAAGAAAGTCAAACTTTTACTGAGGTTTCCAGGGATGAGGCCAGTAGGATTCGTTGAGACCAGATAGTGGGGCTGCACAAGGATGTGGCTCAGGCTTACCAAGACTCCGAAAAAGATGCCAGACATAACAGCTGCCTGTTTCTACTCTGCCCTAAACTTCAGGTTACTTCCTTTTGCTCCCTTGAGTCTCCTATAAAAATACCAACTTTTTCTCTGCTGACTCTTGGGACATTTTTCTCAGTGTTCTAGGTCTGGTGTGAGTACCTGGAAGTGTGCCCACTCCAAGCCCAGCTCTTAATCTTGTTTTGGGAAAGTAGGTTCTCTCACAGAGAAAAAGGTGCAAGAGGCCAACTTAGCTCAGCCTTTTTCCTTCTGAATTCATGCTCCCCTGCTCTGCCTCAATGCCAGCTGCCCATTCACCTAAAGCGATTACAGCTGATGGGTCCACAGGGGAAGCACCATGCACAAACAAACGACCAGTAATGAACAAGGGCGATGCTTTGTGATGTTAAAACTCTGGCTTTCGGTAATCTCAGGGAAGTGGAGGGGAGAAATCAGGCAGTTCCCCCATTTCAGCTTTATTGAGATATAATCAATGTATGACATTGTATAGTTTGAGGTATATATATATATATATATATATATATATATATATATATATATATATATATATATTTTTTTTTTTTTTTTTCTTTTGAGACTAGGTCTCGCTATTTCTGCCTGTGGAACTGCAGGCTCATGTTGCCCAGGGTACCACAGACTCAAGCAATCCCCAGCCTCAGCTTCCCAGGTAGCTGGGATTACAGGGGCACGCCACCACGCTCAGCTATATTTTTGGGGGGGACTAGGTCTCACTATGTGCCCCTGGTGGGACTTGAACTATGATCCCTGGCCCTGGCCGCAGCTTCCTAGGCTGCCGCTTGCAGGCATGCGCCACCATGCCCGGCCAGTTTGAGGTCTATTACATATTGGTTTCCTAAAGTATATTACATGATTACCATGATAGGGTTAATTAGGGAAATGAAATCTTTAAAAGGTGTTTGTACCCCTATTTCATAGTGGCATTATTCACAATTGCCAAGACATGGAAGTAACCCAAATATACAACCATGGATGAATGGGTAAAGGCATTGGGAATTTTAAACAAGTGCTTTAAGGAATACTTCTTTCCTTATGCTAGAGATTTTGCCACTTTCCCCTTATTTTAAAGATTTAATATTAATATGCAACATAAGGCTGACCACACTTCATACTTAAAAAAACACCCACACCCCACCAAAAAAAACCCTTCAAATCTTAATAATATTTGTTCAGAGGAACAAAATTATAGTAAAAAAAATAGATGCTATGGTATAGTATATAATGCATAGTGGATGATGCTAAGAACAAAAGATTTTCAGGGTAAGAAAAACAATCTCTCAACCGAACCACAGCTATCTCATTTCCTGGTTTAAAAAAAAAAAAAGAACAATATTTTAAAAAGCATTTGCTTTTGTCCTGAGCTAGCCTTAGAGACAAAGGACTGCAGAGGGACTTGAGGGGCACTACCAACTGCCACTTAGGGACTGCCTTGGAGGGGAGTGGGCGGAAAGAGAAGAGCTGTCATGTTTTCCCTCTGCTAACTCCTTCCTAAGTCACCTGTAGTACTTTTCTGAGGATTGTCTTTGAAGAATTTCTGGCAAGTTGAGGCTTGATGCTAACTGACAAGTGTCACACTGGGTAAGCAGTTTCCCATTCAAAGCTTCCAGGCAAGCGAGAACTCACCTTCAGCAGGGCCTGCAGCCAGGGGCAGTGGAGGAGATCATATAGGAGACACACTCCAGTCATGTCTCGGCTATAGAACACATCCAGCTCTTGCAGCACAAGCTTCAGCATTTGGGAGAGACCTAGAAAAGGGAAAGGCAAAGAAGGGATACCAGAAAGGCAGTTGTAACTGTGAAAGACAGTTCAGCCGGAACATGCCACAGGGGAGTGGGAATGACCCTAGATGCAAGGCCACCAGGTCTGTCTTCAAGCCTCGTTCTGTCACTATGTTAACTTCAGAAAGGCACCTAACTCTCTGAAACCCAACTCCCTTGTGGTAAAATGAGAAAGGCCAGCTTTCCCAGAGGCTTGTTGCTAACATGGACAGAACAGTAGCTCGTAGCACACAGTGGTTAAGCTATTACAAGAGTAGTATACTGCTTTCCCTTTCTAATCCTACCAGCCTTAAGTTTATTCACTGTTTTCTGGATCTTTCTCTAACTCAAATACAGGAATCTTTGACTTTAACCTTCCTGAAAATTCTGTTTGAAAGTATTACTGAAATACTCTCACTCTAGGTTTTTACTACAAATCTTGGGATTCCACTAAATAAAAGGGACTAAAGACATTTTTAGTGTAAATACTTTCTGGGTATGTTTTCACAAAAATTCAATTTGTTGCATTGATATTTTTATGTAAACAAGTTAAGAGGTTTTAAAGTTAAGTAAAGCATGGTGGAGTGGATAAAAGGTTGTGAACTCACTGTGTCAATTGTTTCCCTCCCTGTCTTAAAAGCTGCTTGGGCCTATAGTGATAGTGCCAAAAGGACCCTTAGAAATGAACAAGTTCCTTCTAGCAATCACTGTCAATATATCAGAATTTCTGCTCACTCACTTGATCGTGTAGATTCAGAATGAGATAATAAAACTTTTCTGGTGTAAGATGGAGTCCTGGAGCTACATTACCATTCCCTGGATTTCTTGCTGCAGGAAGCTCCATGTCCTTCTGGTTCGGCAGCTCTGCTCCTTTGTCTGACTGTATCATCCCCTGGTTGGAGTTTCTAAAAGGAATTCAGAAGTAGGAAGCAGATCAATAAATTCAAGTAGCTCCCTCAGTCATGAGGCCTCACTAATCTTAGCATATTTGGACATGTAGCTTCAGCATTTACTGAGTCAGGCATTGTGCTATACTCAGGGATCCACATCAAATAAACATGTTTGTCACATAAACTAACTCACTAAAGAAACCATCACCAGCTATGTGAGGGAGAAAATTGCTGCTTATTAAGACATTCATTGGGGCTGGGTGTGGTGGCACATGCCTTTACTCCCAGCCTATGAAGGGAGGCCAAGACTAGGAATCACTTGAGTCCACGGGTTCTAGACCCACCTGGGGCAACATAGTGAGATCTAGTCTCAAAAAATAGCTGGGTATGGTGGTGCGCACCTGTAATCCCAGCCACTTGGAAGGCTGAGACTGGGGATTGCTTGAGTCCATGGTACCCCGGGCAACATGAGTCTATGGTTCCCTGTGCAACATAGAGAGACCAAGTCTCAAAAAAAAAAAAAGACATTCCTCTTACTGTCCTCTATTTTTAACAAGTGATTATTTATTTCCTTTGTCAACTTAATTTTACCATTATTGAGAGCTCAAGAGAACTTACCCTAGTCCAACTCCACTACGGACCCTGTTATGTCTCTTTGGTTCCATTAACTCTTCATGTCCTGGATCACAATTTCAGGAGTTACGGGTTACTGCTGAAACACACTCTTAGGGTTTATTTCCTATATTATTTTAGGGAGATTTAGTTTCAAGAAACCTAAAATAATAGTGGCTTAACAGGGTAGAAGTCTGTGAGGTAAACAGCCTCTGTGAGGTAAACAGTTCAGTGCCCAGACACTTTAGAATATGGGGAATGGTCCTCATCTTCCTACTCCAATATGGTTGCTGGAGCTCCAGCCATCACATCTACATTTCAGCTAGCAAAATAGGGAGGAGATTAAGAAAATCAGGGCAAAGGGAAAATATATCTGCTGCTCTTTGAGGAAGTTTCCCAGAAGTTGCCTTCTACAATGTGGAGTTACATATGTATCTTACGTAACTTTCAAAGATCCCATTGGACTTTCATATTGCTGGCGACAAAACCATAAATTATCTGAGCCCAGAACCCAATGTTACATACAAACACAAAGTGCTTTTGGACAGTTTTATTACACATTGCATTTACTAGAATGCCACTAACTGTGGAATGATTCTACTTGTTTTGCTAAGACTTTTTCAAAAAAGTTGTTCACCATTTCATAAAAGCATGCAATTCATGGCAACGCTGCTTGAGGCATCTCAGTCATTACAGCAAACAGGTGATGTCTAAACCTATATTCAAAGTTAGCCCATCAAGCCAGGCACGGTGGCTCGTGCCTGTGAGCTTCAGCCTATGAAGCGGCCGGGGCTAGGGATCGCGGTTCGAGTCCCGCCTGGGGCCTGTAGCGAGACCTAGTTCCAAAAAAATAGCTGGGCGTGGTGGCGCGTGCCTGTAATCCCAGCTACCTGGGAGGCTGAGGCTGGGGATTGCTTGAGTCTGTGGTACCCCGGGCAACAAGAGCCTGTGGTTCCACGGGCAAAAATAGCAAGACCTAGTCTCAAAAAACAAACAAACAAACAAACAAACAAACAAAGTTAACCCATCATCGGTGGGTTTTTGTAGAGAGGAGAATGTTACTTCTTTATATCTTTCATATACAAATTCTTTAAGTTGTTTGGAAGTATCTTCCTTCAGGTTCCTCTAGAATAAGACACAGAACAAGGATTCCAGTGAGCAGATTTGTTTGGAAACATGAGTAGAGGAATGGGATAGGAGATAGGGTACAGGGAAAAGTAAAGGTGTATCATGTGACCACTATGGGCAAGTGGATTTTAATCCTATGGGTAAACAAGGGACAAGGGAGTGGGGGTATTTATAACTTGATCAGACACTGGGGAAGGTCTTTTGTAGAATGCATTGTTTTTGATCCTTCCAGCCTGCTACCTGCACACCTTCAGAGTGATCACAGGTGTTGTTGGTGGCTGGAAGTAGAGCCAGAATACACCAAAAGCAAGGGCCGGAGGTGTGGGTTGGGCATTTCTTAGAGTAGGACAATAAAAGATAAACCAGAATGTTTTTTTAAAGGTGCATTTCAGATTTGTTGCTAAAGACTGGGGTGTTTGAATCTTATATGGCTGAGAACTATTGCCTCAAAATTACACAGATTGTGGGGTTGAGCCAGGGAAGGTGTTCAGAAAAAAACAAAAAAAACAGATCATTATTGTACAGTCTTTAAGTTCTAAAAATGGTAAGAGCAACATAGGTAGCTGGTATGAAATGCCAGACAATTTTTCCATACACATTTTTTACCAAATACATTGAAGTCAATTGGAGTTGGTTAGATTCTGTTAAAACTTCTATGCTTTGCTTCATCCACCACCATCTGCCCTGCCAGCCCCACCTGAGTCAGTTAAATCTGCCTTTTCCTGTGCTCCAAATTGAACTTGTACTGAATCACTTAGCACAGCTGCATGTAAGACTCGTCTTCCTCCCTAGAATTCTCACTTTAGGGTAGGGAACTGAGGAGAGTCCACCTGACAAAAGTTAGAAGAAACAAATGGAGAAAATGCATTTCTCTTCTTTAAGGCACCCAGTTTCTGGTATTTTTGATGGAACAGCCAGAAAATGATTTCATTTTTCTTTCCTCAGGCAACTACGAAAAACGTTGTGATCTAATGTCCCCCTTACACTTGGCACTTCCCTTCACAGTACCCTCACACTCACTTGTTCAGGGTCCAGTTCATGTCAAGAGAGGGGCTGGGAAGCAGAACTCGTTTGTCCTGGCACTGCTGTAGTTTCAGTACTGGTACCAGTGCTTGTGGGGAGGGGGGGTGAAGGGGGAGGAAGGGGCAGAAAATGGGAGGCTGGGAACTAGAAGCGAAAGGCTCGTACCTCTGTAAGTTCAGAGCAGCTAAAGACCTCAATCTTGAGGTAAGAGGCAGATGGGCTCTGGAGGCCCAGCTTCTCTTCTCCTCAGCCTGTTAATAATGACTTCTCCCTCCTTTTCTACCAAGCTTTGAAATAGGCCACTAAAGAGAGCTTAGGAGGTAATCAAATGTAACCTTCATGAGTTAAACACAATTTTTGAGTAAAGCCAGTTTGTCCTCACTTCCACACTTAGTACTGACGATGCAAGATGCGCAATGTGGGAGGATGTCTCCTCTCAACCTTCCTTTTCATACTTCTGGATCAGCTTTGTCAGATGCTACCTGGAAGGAATTCTTGTTTGAGACTGTGATTAAATACCCAGTCAGCCCTAGCTGTCCGAGCTCCCTTGCCAGCGGGGGGCAAAGGGAGTGAAGGATCCTCGATAAGCCCCCTAAGCCTGGTGAGCCCTGGAGGGGGAACAGGGTGGGGGTTTTGGTGGCTCCACCCACCAGCAGATGGCTGCTGCACAGGGCAGCCATCTGCACCCCGGATCAGCCGAGCCATGTTGGCCCCTGCTCCCAGCCCAAGAGGAGCATGGAAGGGGGCAGGCTCAGCCATCTGGGCCCTGCCCCTGTGCAAGGAGGTACCAGTGCCTGGGCAGGAGGGGAAGGAAAGCCCCTTCCATTTTGTTCTCACTACAGCTAAACTTCGAGAGGAGCAAGAAGATGCATAACACAAATCCCATCATAGAACAGGTAAGGGAACATGCAAAAATCCAGCCCACAAGCCTGGAGACAGCAGACAGACAACCGAGAGAACCAGTGCAAGCGAGACAAGAGAAACAACTGTAGAGACATGATATCACAATGCGCACCTATGTGCTTATAGGGTCAGGAAGACCCAGGACCTCACTTCGGAGATGCCTTCTAGGAGAGTAAGGCCCTTTCCCCACAGGAGAGAAGAGGAAGACCAAAGATGGGGTCATCGGCCCCACATCAAAACTGCAAACTGAGGCAGAGGAGATGATCTACAAAGGCCATTCACAGAAGCCTGTATCCACAGAGAAACTTCACCAACACTGGCTAGGGGCGAGACCCCCTAAATCTGACACCAGAGCCACAAAGTAAAGCAGCAAAGCAGCAGAGATGGGATTGAAGAAGACGGCCTGCAGCAAGAAAACATGGACAGATCACAAATGAATACAGACTGGCCGCCTAACGCAAACTTAAGACTGAAAACCTACCAGCAAGGCTGGCCTGGTTCCAACAACACAGTCCCTCAACCAGTGCAAGGACACTGACACAGGAAAGAGACTAATGGACTTAGCACAACTAGTAAACAACAGAGTGGGGTTTGAGAGAATGGAAGGGGCACCAGAGGGAGGGGAGTTATCCCAAAAACCACTTACAGAAGTTGTGATCTAACAAAATAATATTAAAAAAAATACCCAACCACTCACAATTCTGGACTGTTAAGTAACAGGAAGGACAGCCAGTTAAGTTGCGTGTTACTGAGTTCTAAGGAATTTGTCCCCAAAATGACTTTTTAAACCAGTGTTTCACTTTTAAAAGAATTTAGTGATTACAATTATAGCACCACACCCGTTATTATGCTCATTTTTCAAAATGCTTCCTACTAGACAGAGCCTGAGAAAGCACTTGCAAAAGTGGATGAAAAATGATGTACACAAAATCAATGGGTTTCCTCGGGGTCAAAAAATGTCATTAAGCAGGACCATGAAAGCCTCATCCTCAATTTCACTTCATACTTTTAAAAAATGGCTTCTCAAAGCAACACTTGCTCTTCTGAAATCCTACAATTCTCTGTATAATTTGGGTCATGATAAAATTAAGCCATTTGAAGTAGGCTAACCAGAATTATATTTTAACTATTAAAAACTGACAGACCAAACATCAACAGATCTCTTTCGGTGTCTGAGCATCATCTGGCAGGGTCTCTTACCTGCAGAACTGCAAACAAGCAAAGTCACTCCAATTCAGAGACAAGCTTTTGTAGAAAGCACTGCTCAAGTCACCTCACCGCTCTCAATTCAATTGCTTTGCACATACTCTGACTTAATCCACAGAAGACTATCCCAGCCTACCTATTAAGTCACTCACAAGCCTCCCCTGGTTACAAATCTTCTTAAGTATTCCTTGCATTGAAATGTCCAGTTTATATCATTTTCAACCTTGAGCATTTCTTCTCTCAAATTGTCAGCACATAATTAACACCAAAACCAACATTTGTGTTATTTCAGAGTAACAAGACACCTCACAACAGGAAAATCTTAAATGAAAGAAAAAAAATGTGGAGATACTGGAGAGTAAGCTGGCCCATAAGTTCTATTTTCTCATGTTATGGTAAAAAAATGATGGAATCTTCCTCAAGCGTTAATGAGACCCATGTCAATTTCTTTTGGAAGGCTCCCTTCCCCCTGACCAAGGTACTGTTCTGAACTTGGTAAACCTAGTCTGCCTCAGTCTGGAGTTACCTCTTTATTCAAAAATTTTACATTGCACAAAGTTGCAGTGGGAAGAATATTTGGAGGTACCTATCACAGAGAGTGAAAGGGGCTACTGTCAGCAAGGCAAAGGGTGAAGACCAAAGGACAGTTGCTAGAGGTTTCTTGCCCACCTTTGGCCTAAATTACACAAAGGCTATCCTTCGCTCTCCACTCTGGATGAAAACACAGGCTAGGAATGTGACACTTTTATGACTTTTGAGCAAAGCATATTTTACCAAAAGCATGTACTAGTTTCCTTTTCAGTTCATCCTTAAATTTATGAACTTTTGAGAGCTGGTGTGGTACACACATGTAATCCTAGCTACTTGGGAAGTGGAGGCTAGGAAATCACTTGAGTCTGCAGGTTAGAGACTACCCCGGGCAAAAATAGCAAGACCTAGTCTCTAAAATAATAGCCAGGCTTGGTGGCGCATGCCTGTAACTCCAGCTACTTGGGAGGCGGAGGTTAGGAATCACTTGAGTCCATGGGTTCGAGACTACCCTGGGCAACACAGCGAGACCTAGTCTCAAAATAAATAAATGAATGAATAATAAATAAATAAATAAATAAATAAATAGATAGATAGATAGATAGATAGATAGATAGATAGATAAATAAAAGCTAAGTGTGAAATGTGTTTTTTTAAAAGTCAAGCATTCCCAAACGGAAATGGAAAGTATTCAACATAAACTAATCTTTAAATGTGGGTTCATTTCCAACAATGAGCAGGCTCATTCTGGTGGAAGGAAAGGCTTCTTGAGAGGATATTACAACTGCAAGGTACTTAATGCCTAATATTCCTAGGATTTTAAATTCTCATGCTGTCCTTCCTTGAATGTTTATGAGGAAAAAATAACCAGTAACTATCAAAATATACTTCATGTTCAAAGAAAAAATAATTTCTCTTAAGACCCTTGTCCTTGGGTTTAATTAGGATCAGAAAGTTCATTTATTCTTTGCCAACCAAAGTGCTACACTGACAAGCTTGTGTTTGTTTTAAAAAGTATGATCTCTAAAATTCCAGTAGGACCTCGGAGGTCAATACAATGAAGGATGGATTACACTGTGGGTCAAAAAAAGTAATTCTGGGTTTATTTTACAATTTGTAGGCGTCCCCGTGTCAATTTTTTTAACCATAAAACCACCTAATAAAGATGAATGCTTTTTATTATGAAAATTGCTGTTACATTACAGCCAACATTCCGAAACAGTATTTTAATAAACATTTGTCTTGGTTATAAAGTAGAGCAGAAACCATGATTCTTTTTCAAATCTAATTCACATCTGCTGATGTCCACATAAGTTGGGACACTCCATATGCTCACCATGGTGTGTGGGAGATGAGATGAGGAAGAGCACCTATGTTATTCAAAACAGCTACTGAAGTTACTTGTACAGTATTACCACTTATAACAGGACATTGGGGGAAAAGAAAGGGCGAAAAGCAAAATACTAAAATGGTGACGTGTCACAATACTTTTGAGATGGGAAAAGCCAAAGCTTGTTTCCTTTTTCTTCCCCTCTTTGAGTTCAGTGTGAGGTAGAGGGAAGAATCAGAACACTAGGTCAAGGAAGGATGCTTGTGTCCATATACCCCGGTCTTTAGTCCTGTTCCAAACATGGGCGGCATGCAAAAGTTCCTCAGGCTTGTACTTGTCAGAGGCCTTGGAATACAGCATTTGCAAATGGATGAAGGAGGTTCCAGAGCCAGCGCCCGAATTCCAGTGTATTCGTTCTGTAGCATTATGAGGAAGCTAAGATCAAAATTCCTGTGTTCCTTCTAGTAGGAGGGCCCTACTGGATGTATTCCATGTTTGGGATTGGCGTGTAGCAGTCACTGCACAGAACCTCTCCCATCATGAACACCTTGATGGAAAAGCTTAGAAAAAGTTAAAACTGCAGTTTAAAAGTTCCTCTTTCCCCATCTTCAGCAAAGAAGCATGATGCACACATGATTGCAAGGAATTGAGGAAGGCAAAGTGTGGTGACTGTAGTTTCAAGTACAATCTGCTCTTTGCAAAGGGGTCTGGGGCTAACTGCAGGCAAATCAGAAATTAAAAAATATCTGTCAACTTCTTTAATGTAAGAAGTGATACTGCACTTTTCTTAGAACCTTATGTAACTGGCATACTCTTTACTGTAGAAAGGAGTATCTTCTCCTTTCAAACAGCAGATGTTTGAAGAACCTAACATAGGCTAGAGAATGGTATAACCTGATTTCTGCCTCCTTTTCAATCCTCCCTTTATACATACAGTATTTTTTTTTTCTGGGCTCAGGGTTACAATCACTAGTAAGGCTCAGAAATAACCGCCTAAATAAGACATTCTAATTCCAACACCACCAAAAGGACGCCAGATGGTGCTGTGACACTGATTAGATAATCCACTTGTCAAGCTGTCACAGAGTCTAGTTAAGCTTCTCACGCTGGATCTGGTAGTAACATGCCTAGAAAAAAATTCAAAACCATGTCAAATTTACTTTGAAAGAAATGACATTAACATAACAATGCACTAGGATTAAAGAAAGGAAAATCCTTATTAATTGTAAGAGCCCAACAGTTTTTCTGTTTTCTTCCAGTTCCCCACCCAATGTCTGTTTTGCCTAGTCATAATTAAGAGAAAATTTTGTACATTCTTCCTCTAATTCTAAAACAACAGAAGTGTTTACATGCTATACAATATTCTTCATTAAATAAATGCCATACTTTGCTGAACTACTATTAACTGGACATTTAGACTGTGCTGATCATTACAAGGTACATAAATAACTGTAATCAGAACCACTTACTATGCTTAACAATCATAGATTAAGGTCATTCCAGATCTAGTCAGAATTTTTATAAATATATTTTTAAGAAGTATGTGTAGATGACTCTGAAAAGTATTCAAATTTGGGAATTACACTACAAAGAACACATTATCCAAATAATATATAAGGTTTCTCATGTATCTCTAGGTTTAGGATTATCCTCAGTCACTTTACAAACACTTTCGATGACTTCAGTATTAATAACTTTGTTTCACAAAAGGATGATACTATTTAGTACATTAGCAGCAATGAAGGGAGAATAACTGATTTCACTAAAACCCCACCAGCACTGGGTACAATTCTGAAACATTTTTTCAGGAATTTCACAGGCACAATGACATCTGAAATCTCCTGAATACATTATAGTATTTTCCTACATATAACTAACAGCATTAATTCAGTTTCTTCTTGGTGACATTTTTAGAGACTTCCTCATATAACAAATACTAATCATGTAAGCCACTAAGTGTTCAGTATTTTTCTTGCCTTACCCATTCCAATCTATTCAATATGAATGTGATCGTATTTAAGCTGAAATTTTTTAAAAAAATTCATCCACGCCAAAAGTCTGACATTATGTTCTGACTTCTTTTCTCATTTTAATTTGCCTGTCTTTCATCCTTTTTCTTTTTTTATATTTAACCCTAAAGCACTTATAATTTTACTTGTGGGTAATTCCACTCTCCTACCAGTGTAAGAAGCTACCCCAATACTCTGACCATTTATTAAATAATTCTTCATTTTTGTAGCTAATTTTCATATCTGAAATTAATTACTATCCTTTACACTATCCTGCCTTAGAGGAGGGCTCTTGCTCCTGTTCAGGTATCCATTTATTTCTTAAAGAGTAACGTATTGCCTTAATTATTGCAATTTTATAATAATTTACTAATGGCAGAGTGAGTCTACTCTCCCTCTCTTTCTGATCTTAGAAGTTTTTTGGGTTTTTTTTTGCCACTTATATTTACTTTTCTTCCAACAAACTTCAGAATGATTCTACCAAATCCCAAGAAAATTCAAGATGGGAGAATTCAGTAGAGAACACCTAGGTCAGAGCACTTGATTTGTAATCTCTTGGTTGCAGGGAATACAAAAGAAAGAAAAAAAGATGCAATTCAAACGCACTGCATATACACTGCTCTCTGTGTTTAAGGCAGGGGCATTAGATAGCTTTATTATTGGACATTTCTTTTTTGGATACTAAGAATCCTTCCTGGTGTTTTTTTCAGAGCTGGGTTTAAAGAAGTGATCTACATTTGGGTAGTGAATAATTTGCTTTAGGATTTTGAAGAATAACTGACTCACTTCACTTTTCCTTTATATACTAAAGTATTTCAAAATATTAACAACCTTGTGTGCTTAAAGGCATTAGTATCTGCATTAAACTTAGGTAGAGAACAAAAGGGCTAATGACAGATTTGTAGTACAGTACATGAGAAACAAAAAATAAGATTTAAAAAAAAATGCTAAATAATACCTATCTTACCTTCAAGGTGGTAAACATTATACCCTGCTCCCCATGCTGAAGATATGGGTCCATTAGATCCTCAATGAGGTGCACCTCGGAACCTAAATTCCTAATCCTGTCAAAAAGAGAAAATGATACTCAGTTATTTCTACTCAGGTGTGCATCTTCCTTCTGAATCTACTTAAGGGGAAAAGAAAGAACAACTCAGTATCATAAAGAAATGTGAACATATTTCTCTTATTAGTTCAGAAAAATTTAAGTGCAAACTTGTTGAAATAATGAGTCATTAATATTAAAATAAAAAAGAAGTGGTCACCTGGCCCGTAGCACGACATATAAGAAAACAGGAAACAAATCATCCATGGACCACAGGAAGTCCTCCTGAAGTGATGCTAGAACACTCTGAGAGATCTCTTCAAAAGTCTGCTGAATGACTTTAAGTTTGTCTGATGGAGTAAATGTTGTGCTATTGTTAAAAAAATATATATATATTATTTTCTTAAAAGAACTGTTTGATATTGATATTAATATTTTGATAAACTCTCCCAGGACTCACAAGTTGGACACATTAAGCATGAGATGTGAGAAAAAGCTTTGAGAAAAGCCTCCAACTATACGTGGTTCACATGAAGGAATTCACTAAGCCATACACAATATTATTTTCCTAATATATGCTCTTCTCAGTGTTAAGTTTGCTGAATTTCCATGTGGCTGAAGATGTGACTGTGTAGATAAATTTCAGGTAGGCTCTCCATCACTACTGAAAATGCAAGGACCTTGTAGCTGAAAGACAACTCCAACATCTCAGAAGGACCTTTCTGATCTCCAGATTGAGTTTGACACCACATAGGAGTGGAGAGACTCAATCGGAGCACAGGGCAAGGTCATCAATATCTTAACAGCTATTATTCTGACTATGTCATCTTCCATCAAATCAGAAATTACCTGATCTGCTGTAGACATTCTACAGCTGAGGCAAAACACGCATCTTTTGTGGTTGGTAAAACCTACAAAAAGAGAATTAATGGTGACCAAAGAGGAACGCTATCTTCTGCATTAACAATAAATACAAATGATGCTAGTGGCAGGTGTTCTGTGCATAAGTAAGGGTAGGTTGTCCCAAAGCAAAATGGAATTATTTTGCCATGTTAAACCTCTCATATCAAAGGATAGTGTATCTGTTATGGAAACTAAATCTATTATACCTTTTTACTCTCTCCCAGGATTGACAAGGTAACTGGCCAAAATTTCCTAAAATAGAATACATAAATTGTTAATAAAAAGTTAGTTATAGTAGATTAACAAAAACAGTTGGCTATACTGGTTTCCCTGCACTCATCTAAAATAACTATTCCACAGATAGGCTAACTTGTAATGAATATCCCAGAAGTAATTTAACAATTTCTGTTGTGTCTCTAAGGGACTTGTCATTCTATACTCTGAGAACCCTACATATTTCATATATTACCAAATATTGGCCAAATCTCCCCTTCACTCAATTTTAGTTCATTTTTATTATTAAATTATTTCACTGAAAAAGTTTACCTTGATATTTTAATGAAATAAAATAAAACAATAACTTACAACTAAAAAAGTTCTTCTAAAACCTCTAAATTAGAGATTATAGAGGGGGAAGAGAAGGGAAAGATTATTAAAGACTGAATACAGTGAATATTTTATGAGAATGTGTGATGACATGAATTTTGTTTAAAGAATTAGAAACTGTCATCAGACAGGATAACACATTTAACTTCTGCACACACCACATTCACAGTAATAATCAACTTCATATTTATCTGCAAAACTAAGAAAAAAAATTTAACTCACTACATTTTTTTGGTAAGAAAAACTTACATATTTTTTAGTATGAAAATAAATGAATCATGTGATACAAAATCATATACACTATATTTAGACATCAAAGTACCAAATTCCTGACGCTGTTTGTGTTTTCAGTTAAAATCATTTAATTTCATTCACAACAACTGCACTTACCTCTGTACACCAAGAAAGCCCAGAAGAGCAAGATCTGGCTGCTTATTAAGTCGCAAGACACATTCCCAGTAAATGTCTTCCTCGCGGTCATTATCGAGAGCATAAAGCATAAATAGTGGTGGGTAGAGCCGAGGTAGTAGCACAGGAAGCAGTAATCCAGAACTTGTTACCACATAACTACAAAACATTGAAGAGGAGCATTAATATTAAAACTGAATACCGAATTAAAGCTGGAACTTCAGTTTCTAGAAGACAAAAGATGGGAAATTTTGAGTAAAGCAGCAGTTATATTATCACCCTACTTTTATATAGAGAGTTAAAAATACAGATATACCTGTAGCCACAGAGTTTTGCCTTGGACCAGATGTGAATTCTTTTTATTAATTCAAAGTCTAACTGAAAACCTCATTTGTTTCCATTTTTTAGCTGATTTCTCTGTGGTTATTCTAGGTCAATGTTTATTTGTTTCAGAGTCTCAGCTTCCATATAAAGGCCAAACCTTTAGGAGATTTAGCTAACAGAACTTGCAATCTAAAAGGGACCTGAGAAATCACTTAGTCACCAACTGTATCATTTTAGAAATTAAAAAAAAAAACTGAGATCTGGAGAAAACAGCTTTTCCTTGGGATTTTTAGGATAAGATCATCTGGTTCCCACCTCCTTTCTTCACCACCTCCACCCAACTGCATTTACCCTGGCTCTGGTGATTCAGATCTGGAATCTGACTTCCCAGTACAAAAGGATTTCCTTTCAGTTGGCAGAGGAGCAGAGAGTGGAATTGTGCTGCCCTCTTCAGGAAGCTCAGGAAATAAGAACCTAAGGAATAATTTCAAAAACAGAAATACACAATGATATATCTCTAGAGTGGCTAAAAGGAGTGCAAAAACACATTTTCATTACTTAGACTATTTAAAGACCTACAAAATAAGAATTTCTGTCAATTAAATATCATAACTCCCTGAGATTCTTTACCGATGCTTCCCATAGTATAAAACTGTGAGGGTTTAGCTACTGAATACCATTAGAGGACCATTACGTGCTGAGTTTTCTAGTTATTTAAGAATGAAGAATTATGGTCTATATATATTTTTCTTATTGAAAAATCTTATCTGAGTTTAATTTGCATTAATTCTTTGAGAATTATTTTTACAATTTAAACAAATACTAGTGGAAACCACTTAAATTTCAACATTTAAAAAATGTAAAATTTTTAAATTTTTAAAAAGTTAAGTCAAAACATTTTTCCACTTGACCAGCTGCTAACTTACTGAGGTTTTGAACTTGCCCTGTATTTTATCTTTGATCTGTTATGCAAATGGTGGGCTTTACCATAAACAAGTTTATGGCCCTTTATTTACAGAGACCTAAAACATAACTCTTTAAAGGTAGTCTGCAATCTTTTCTTCTTTCATAGACTTATGTCCTACCTCTGCCTCTACACATCTCTAGTTAGTGTCAAAGGTGAAATGTTCCAGGCCAGTGACTCTTTTATAGCGGATCATAATACCTGTGCAAAACATGAAATATTTCCAAATGCATTTATCAGTTTCAAAGCTAATTATGTAAGAAACTTTTCTGGCACAAATTCATAAACTTATATGTAGTTATCTCAATTTGGCAGCTATTTTTTAGCTTCAACCCAGTGAAAGATCTGGAATTTCACAAGTTCTTAATTGGTTTGCTGATGAAATGCTCTATGTAAGTAAATATATTTGTTTTGCTTTCCCCCTTCTTCAAAGTCTGTGCTCAGCTATTAACTTAGTAGCTAAGCCTCTTTGTTTTTCGCTTTTGTTTTTTTGAGACTAGGTCTCACTATTTTTGCCCATGGAACAGCGGGCTCCCGTTGCCTGTGGTACCACAGACTCAAGCAATTCCCAGCCTCAGCTTCCCAGGTAGCTGGGATTACAGGCATGTGCCACCATGGCCAGCTATTTTTTGGGACTAGTTCTCACTATGCTGTCCTGAGTGGGACTCGAACTGTGATCTGGAGCCCCAGCCGCTTCATAGCTGAAGCTTACAGGCATGAGCCACCATGCCTGGCTTTAGGCCTCTTTGACCTTGTATTTAAAATAGTAGCATCTTACCTCCAGTCACCTCCCCTTGCCCTCTGTCACATTTATCATCATCTGATATACAATATATCTTGTTTACTTTGTCCCCACTAGAATTTAAGCATCATAAGGACACATATTTTCTCTGGAAGGGGTGGGGTTATTTACTGATTAATTCCTCTTGGGCTTAGAATGGTAGCTAACACATAGTCACTCAATAATATTTGTTGAATCAATGTATAAATACGTTGTTGTCATGGGACAGGATATAAACACTCAGGAAAGATTTCATCTTTTCTGCAGTTAGGTCCAACAGATAAGATTTTGCCCAAAGATTCTATCTAAATAAGACAACTAGTTAAAACAAACAACAACAACAACAAAAAAAAACCCCACATTTATTTTAGTTTTCTATTATATTTAATGAGTAAGAAAGACTTAGAGGAAATAAGAAACAATGGCTAAGACTCATTTTAAAAAAAATCTTTAAAGCACAATGTAAAAATCTTCTTTAATTATTTAATCCACTTAGGATTTATGGCATGAAACCATTTTCTTAATGAATAATTTTTATGATAGAGGGCAACCTTCACAAAGCTATGATCTCTAAATTCAAGATGATTTCACAACTCTCCGACTTTAATGAAAAGCTCTCTTACCTCACCAACTGGAAAATTCGCTTAAGGTAGGACTTGATCTCCTTCACAGCCTCTTGCAATAATCTGCGGTTGGCTCCCACACCCACATATGTCATTCTATACACTGCAACCAGTGTCTCCATGAGCCTGCCCAGGGGGTGCAGAGGAGTATCACAGGCCTGAACAAGAAGAGAACCAATGAACTCAATGTGTACTGAGAACAGAACCAATCAAGTAATAATAAACAATTTCATAAATGATAACCAATTTTCAAATGTCAGAAATCAACTTTTGGGGCAGAAAAATGGAATATTTTTAACTTCCCTGAGACTGCTAAGTTTTCCCAGTAATATGAACATAAGTTCCTAATTTTTTTTTTTTTTTTTTGAGACTAGGTCTGGCTATTTTTGCCCGTGGAATTGCAGATTCTCGTTGCCCGGAGTACCACGGACTCGCTCAATCCCCAGCCTCAGCTTCCCAGGTAGCTGGGATTACAGGTGTGCGCCACCACGCCCAGCTATTTTTTTGGAACTAGGTCTTGCTACAGGCCCCAGGCGGGACTCGAACCGCGATCCCTAGCCCCGGCCGCTTCATAGGCTGAAGCTTACAGGCATGAGCCACCGTGCCCGGCTGAAGTTCCTAATCTTTTAATCAAAAAATCCTTTCAGCATTATGGGAAAATAGCTCTAAACAGGCTAATAGAGTGTTATTAAAAAGAAAGTTTCTGGCCGGGCACGGTGGCTCGTGCCTGTAAGCTTCAGCCTATGAAGCGGCTGGGGCTAGGGAACGCGGTTCGAGTCCCGCCTGGGGCCCGTAGCAAGACCTAGTTCAAAAAAAGTAGCTGGGCATGGTGGTGCACGCCTGTAATCCCAGCTACCTGGGAAGCTGAGGCTGGGGATTGCTTGAGTCTGTGGTACCCCGGGCAACGAGAGCCTGTGGTTCCATGGGCAAAAATAGCGAGACCTAGTCTCAAAAAAAAAAAAAAGAAAGTTTCTAATGTACTTTAAATTTCATTCACATACACACACAAATACACAAAAACAATGTTACCTTGAAGAAATCTAACTAATGACTGATTATGCTGTAAAACAGTTTGCTCAATTTCTTTTAAAATTTCTTCCTTTCTTAAACTGCAGCTGACCTTATAGGTTTTGACAGCATAACCAAGGGAAGGGCAGGATATTTAATTTATATTCTCCAATGCTAGCATTTTTTAACAAAAAAGCAAACAACAAAAAAAAAACTATTTCAAAATCTGCACCAGTTCTTAAGAACCCCCTTGAGCATGTCACAAAACTTAGGTTCTATTGTCGTAACAGAACAGTCTTCATATAAAAATGTATATTTAGAGCTCTGAGGATGAACAAAAGAGACACTAAGAAAACACTGTGAAACCAGGACTCAGGTAGCAGAAAGTGTAAGTAGACCTGAATGACATGTTGTTTTAGCTTCATTATTAACTCACAAGACCAGTGCATCGTTGGCTCTAGCTTACTTTTATTAAATATTTCTTGATGTCATCATATTTTTCCACAGAGAAGGCACCAACGTGATGAGGAATGAATTCCAAACTCTCCAGTGTCTGAGTCTGTGAACGACTTAAGATTTCTGGACTACAAAAAGGGAAAAGGAAGCCTGTTATACATTCACATCAGTAAGACTAGATAACTGGAATGTGCGTGTGAAACATGGTCGCTGACTAGAGAAAAAGGGAAGCATCTAGCAGTGTTTGGCTCAAATGAATGTATAGTGACTGCAACTTGGTCTATGTAAATGTCATTCAAAATTGCATATAATATTACTTTGCACCATTACAAAACGTTAATAAAGATTTGTGCTAATAAAAACCATGATATTAGGAAATACTGTAGCATTAGCTTAGAGAGAACACAAGAATAAATGAGAGGAGAGCTAAGGAAGAAGGAAAATAAATCAAAGGACAAAGAAAGAAATGAAAATGAGGAAGGAGCTAATAAGGTTGATACAGTAAGTACCTAAAGGGTAAAAGGAAACTTTGGATGGAGAGATAAAGACAAAAAACATAATAGTAATCAGTAGAAATTTTTGGTAATGGCACTCTACTACTAGATTAAAATAGATTATATTAGATTCTAATAGCCCACAATCACCACCATTCAGTTTTAGATAAACAATTAAGATATACATGGGTAGCAATGTAGTTTTATATAAATGGTCACTCATTCTCACACTTTGAAAACATCCAGCAAACAGTTAACCAAAGTTCGCTAAAGTCTCAGCATCTAATGCGCTGTATCAGTGAAGGCTAACCATCTACAACACACAAAGGCAAATCCATAATCAGTTCTGTGAGCTTGCATTTCTTCTACTGATACAGAGTAGAAGGTAAAAAATCATGAACTTCATGTATTACTTCAAATAAGAGAAAAAGTATGTTTTTTGAATTGGTCCCAATTCCTTTTTGTTCCCCAGCTTTCTGATGACAAATACAAAGCCATATGAATCACTGTTTTCCTGTATGTTGATACACAAATATTTGTTTTCTCCAAGATGTGATTTGCTCAGTCTCTTAAATGTGTAGGTTTATGTTTTCCATGAAACTTGGGAAGCTTTAACCATAATTTCTTAAAATATTTTCCTAAAGCCTGCTAATTTTTCCTCTTCTTTCTGGACACAAAAAATGCTCAATTTGTAGAACTGAAAAGTTCTTGAAGTTGTTATCTTTTTCTCTACATATTTCCAAGTTCAGTTTGAATCATATTTATTCTATTTTCAAGGCCTCAGTTCATCTGCTTTCCCCTTTTCTTTTATTCTGGCTATTGAGTTTGTGTAATTTTTAAAATTTTATTATTTCATTTTTTAACTGTAAAATTTAATTTTGATTCTCTTTTTCCATCTTTTACTCCTTTGCTGACACTTTAAACTTTATTATTTGCTTCAAAAGTTTTTATGATCATTCATTTGGGCATTTTAATAACAGCTGCTGTAAATCCTTGTCATGTAGTTTCAAAATTTGTACCAAGATGTTCTTCATATCTAATGATTCATTATCCCCTCAATGATTTAAGTTTTGTGGTTCTCTGTCCAGTAATTTTAGTTTATCTCTGCCCATTCTGAGTATTATGAGATTCTGGTCTCCTTGTAGAGAATGCTTACAGGCATAACAGAGTCAACCTAGCAAGCTTGAAACTGTTCTTTTTAGAATGTAGGTAAGGCTCTTGGCTGATACCTTAGAACCAAGCTTCGAAAAGTTTCCTGGATAGCTATGAAACATTCCTAACTGATAGGCATTTTGCTGCCTATAATTTATTTAACAGTATGGTTTATGGTGAACATTTACTTTTTCTCTGGGATGGAATTTTGGTCATTGCTAAGCATAGAGGGCTTAGGTAATCAGTATCCAATAGAATCCTTAGGCATGAGTCTTTAATGGGCTTCTCTAAGCAGAAAAATTATACATCTTACATCTTACCATGGAGGAAGAAGAATGTGCTTTATATGACCTCTTTACAGAAGGGTGAGCAAGGAAAGCTTGCACAAGGATTCCAAGACTCTGACTGTGTTCTTTTCCTAAAATCTGGCTGTGGATTTTTACCATGTTTCTGTAATAATTTACTTGTATGTACAATATATGTTGAGTCTGAATCCTAGTCAATTGCTGAATATGTGGTGACCTTGGGAATCTCTGGAACAGCTGATAGTTTTGTTTGAAACTTCTGGGAACTTTGGCTTCAATGTGAGTTTACTTCTCAAAGCCTCTGCAGTCCAGTTGAGTCTGATCTGCCACTATACCTCACAGTGGTCAGTCTAGGATGAAGATAGGAGTCTACCTATTATCTCAGTTCTGAAAGTGTTTTATATTATTTAGGATCAGATCCAAACACACACACACACACACACACACACACACACACACACTTTATTTATTTAGGATCAGATCCAAACACACACACATACACACATCCAAACACACACACACACACACACACACACACACACACACACACACACACACACTCTCTTTATTTATTTAGGATCAGATCCAAACACACACACACACACACACACATCCAAACACACACACACACGGTATGAACCTGAAGTGAGCACAGGAATTCATAAACCACATTACCAGACTACTAGTCAGAGTTCTCTTTCCCTTACCTCCCCAACATGTTCTGGTTCCTTTGAAGAAACTACCTATTTCTATGCCAGCAATGATAGAGAAAGAACCCAAAAAGCAACACGGTTTGGCCATGACTCTTGGGCCTGATGATTGACTAATGAGAGAAGAGGATTCCACTTTTTGGAGTTTTGGTTCTTGCAAACTTCCTGTTCATGACTGCTCCAGTTCTCCCGTGACTGCCCTTGCCACATAACTCCCCAGAGCACGAAAACATGAAGAAAAAAGAAAATGAAGAAAACCCAATGTACCTTTTCTACTATCTGAGCTATAGGAATCTCTTTTCCATATTCTGAACCAGAAGGACAGGGTTTTTTCCTTGATCTGTCTGGCTGTGCAACAGTGCTTACTGGCCAATTTCAGATTACACTGTATTCAGGTTGACAGAAACTTAAAAAAAAAAATCCAGTAAATTCACCACTGGTTCAGTGACATTTTGAATACATGGGTTGATGTTTACTTTTCAGTTTTCAAATAATTGCCCATGTAGTCTTCCTGAGTTTCAGAGCTGAGTTCAGTAGAAGATAAAGGGATGTGCATTTTATCTATCTTGCCCACAAATAGAAGTACGTCACTGGCTTTTAAATCAAACGCTACAAGACTTGTCTACTTGGTGTGGAAGTTTTATCTTGGCACCAAGCTCTGCTCTATGTTGGGTAGACATTCACTCACCTGTCTCTGTGTTGGCGCCGGCTAGTGGTGAGGGCCACAGCAATATTGTCCCATGCTTTCCAAACGTCCCCTTGGCCTGGGTGCTCACAGCCCAACTGACGCCAACATTCATCAAACACTGCTTTCCATTTCTCATCAGCTGGCACTGCCAGGCTTCCTAGTTTCCTGCTAAAAAGGTCATGTCAAACTTTTATTATCAGTCCTTTTATGCAAAATTCTAAAGAATAGAAGCTTTCTCATCATAGGTAAGAATACTTCTTTGCAAAAGTTGCCTAGACTAATAATAGTAGTTCTATTTTAAAAATATGGAATACAAATTTTTAGGGATAATGTTTAGCTACTCAAAGTTTACTAAGTACTAACTAAAGGGTATGAATTGATAAAATCAAAGCACAACAGAATTGACTCCCTTGCTATCTACATTTTTCCAGAATAATTTTTAAAAATCAACTCCTGTTAAAACAAGAATTATGAAATGCATTACACATCTAGAACAAACATGGAATTAAAAAGTAGATCAAGTTCCCATCAGAATGAAGATTCTAAAATGCTACCAAAATACAAAAGCAAAACCAAAGCTGAATTCAATAAAGGAAAATAGGCCTTGTTTCCAAAAACTTGGTGGAAGAACATAATACACTTAGAGCCTTAGATTTCCCCCTTTTTCCCCCCCCATAAGTGCACAGTGCATATACAGGCTTGATCTTCACATTTCAAAATCAAGTGTAATGGCTTCATATTAAGAATTAAAATAATTGGAATAAGCTTCCAGTTTAAGATGTTCTCTTTCAATCAGCTTGCATACCTGAGCCACTGATAGGATTACTATCACACAAAAAGCTACTAATTTTATGTTTTTATTTTAAACATATAGACTGTAAGGCAAAACTCCAAGCCAACATTACAGACTTAATCAACTACAGGAGTGTCAACTGATAATTCAAGATTATACTTTGTTTACCAAAAAAATGTAGAAAAGATATGTGCTACATTAAAAATGCTAAGGACAACTGATAACATTCAATAATTAATCTATAACTAACATTAGTTTACTTACAAAACTTTGGGTTTGTCTTTATCACTTTCATACAGGGTAGGTTTGAAGTAGCTTCCAGTGATTTTTATCCCAGATCCCCACTCTCCACTAAAATAACCTTCAATGTAATCTCCATTTGGCATAGTCAGTGTTCCCTAGGTGAAGTCAGAGAAAATGTTTAATTAGAGCATGCCTCAGCCAACTGAATAGGTACAGAGGCATAAGTTTATGGAAAAAAAAACAAACCAAAAAACAAATCTCAAAGGTCTGGGTAAAAAAATAGGCTTTTACCCAGCTACTTGTAGAGGAGTATACATATCAAGACAAAACAAAGAAACTCTTCATTACAACATGTAAAAACTGAAAGTGATGAGACGGAAGAACATTCCATAAATGCAAAATAATAATTCCCAAGAGAAGTCTTAACCTGTTCAGAATCTAGTGAATCTGACTGAGGAAGAATTTAAGGTGCAGTTAAACAACCATGCTTGTCAAGAAAAACAATGGGTGATGAAAGACATGAATGCAATAAAGATAGAATATGAGACTGCTACAGATAGTTAATGGATCTAAACATTACTGGAATTAAAATAAAAACAGAGAGTTTCAGCAGCAGACAAATGCAAGTTGTAGAGAGAAACAGCAAGTTTGAAAGCGTTACTGGTTTACAGCACAGGAACAAAACAGAGGGAAAAAAAGAAAACCGTGTAGGAATTCTTTGGTACAACCTTGAAGAAAAGCAGTATATGTATCATGGGTGCCCCGGAGGTGACAAAGAAAAAGACCTGGAAATCTTATATAAAAAAACAACCATCTCAATCTGGTAAACAAACAAAATTATACCAGACCGACATATTCCAAGACCCAACAGAATAACACTGATGAGAGCTAATAGAAAAAACTGACAGAAAGCAGAGCAGCCTAAATAGAAATTCTATCAAACTACCCATGAAATTCTCAATGGAAACCTTATAGGAAAGAGGCAGAAGATTTGGCAGAAGACTTTTACTCAGAGAAAAAGATTGATTCTATAGCACTTTATCCTCCCAGATTATCATTCAAGACAACAGAAGGGGGAAGGAGGTTCTTTAAAAAACAAAGATTAAAGGAAATATATTAACTCCAAGCAGGACATGAAAATACTGCAGAGGTTATTATAAAGTTAACAACAAAGTTGATTTATTGGAAACAGATACCTAAATTATACAACATGGTGGAGAATAAAAATGTAGCCCATAAGAATGAAACTACCTAATGGCTCAAAAAAAAAATCCATCAAACACAAACACAGCATAACCTTCAACCGAAAATCAACAGAAGTTAACACATAAGAGACTGGAAATGGAAACTAAACAAAATATAAAAGGGAAGATGTCAAAAAACAAAAGATAAAAGCAAACAAAAAAAATTAAAAGTCAAATATCAAAAGAGCAACAAGTATTTATGTCTCAATATCACTTTAAATGTAAGTAGCCTGAGTTCACCAATTTAAAGAAACAGTGGTTGAATGAACTTCTTTTGTTTATAGGAAACTTATCTTACCACAAAAATAAGCAAAGACTTACAGTTAAAGGCTTGAAGAGAGTACCACAAGCAAAAGGCAATAAATAAAGGTCAAGAGCAGGTCTAGCAGCTAAAATAGATTTTCAAATAAAAAAAGTAAAGGTAATAAGAGACAGAAATGGTCATTGTATATATATGATTAAGAACCTAATACAACAAGAAACAGCTCATAAATATATATGCACCAAATGTTGGCACATCAGGATATACAAAGCATGTAATAATAGAAAGACTGACAAATAAAAATACTATGGGCTTTTAGCATTTCACTTACAGCTATGGAGAGTTCAACAACAAAGAGAATAAATAAGACAATAGTATTAAATGAGAAGCTAAGCCCCCAAATCACAGCTTACCCATTTTTCTTAAGTACACATGCAACATTTTCAAGACTAGACCTATGTTGGACACAAGTCAATTACCAATAAAATTACAAAGGTTGAAATCATACCAAGTACTCTCTCTGACTAAAATCCCATAAAGCAGAAAATCAACTCATTAAACCTTGAATACATGGGAGACAAAAAAAAAACTAAATTAACTATTGGATGAAAAAGTGGTCTTAATAGGGAAGATGGCTGCTCCTGGATGGGCAGCCCTGGTCAGGTAGTGTCCTCTTGTCTGGAGGGCACAGGGGCACGCAGGCCAGCTGCACACTGCCGGGGGTAGCCGGTCAGCCAGGGCTTCCTCCCTTCTACCCCTAGCAAGTGGGGAGCAAAGGCAGAGAAGACCCTGGGGTAAGCCCCCCCAAGCCTGGAGAGCCCAGGAGGGGGACGGATGAGGTTGTAGCCCCATCCACCAGTGGATGGTTGTTGCATGGGGCAGCCACCTGCAGCCCAGATCAGTGGAGGCATTTGCCCCTAGGCTCCAGTCCAAGGGGGGGACTGGGAGGGCACAGGAATGGACATCTGGGCCCTGCCCCCACGCAGGGAGATACTGCAGCAACGGGTGGAGAGGCAGGTTGTGCCCCCTCCATTTCATCACTCTCCAGCTAATCTTCAGGAGGAGCAAGAACATATATAACACAACCCCCATCATAAAACAGGTGAAGGACCAGGTAAAAATTCAGCCCACAAGTCTGAGCTGGACACAGCAGCAGATGGACAATCAAAAGAACCAATCCAGTTGAGACAGGAGAAACATCTATAGAAACACGGTATCATGAAGCGCACCTATGAGCTCACTGAGCCTGGAAGACCCAAGATCTCATTTTGGAGATGCCTTTTGGGAGAGCAGAGCACCCGCCCCTCCCCACTTTATGGGAGAGGAAAGGAAAGCTAAAAACTGGGGATATCAGCCCCATAGCAAAGCTGCAAACGGAGGCAGAGGAGATCATCTACAATGGCCAATCACAATTGCCTGTAATCCACAGAGAAACTTCTTCACAGGCCATGACAATGGTTGAGACCCCCTAAATCAGACGCCAGAACCATAAGGTAAAGCAGGAAAACAACAGAGATGGGGTTGGAGAAGACAGCCTCTAGTGAGAAAGCATGAAAAAAACCACAAATAAAAATAGACTGGCTGCCCAATGCAAACTTAAGGCTGAAAACCTATCATCAAGACTCGCCTGGTTCTGAGAACATCATCCTTCACCCAATGAAAAAACACTACCACAGGAAAGAAAGAGACTAATGGACTTAACACAGACTAGCAAACAACAAACAGTGGGGTGTGAGAGAATGGAGGGGGCACCTGAGGGAGGGAGGTGGGGGAGATATCCCAAAAACCATTTACTGAGTTTGTGATTTAAAGAGTTAAAAATAAAATAAAAGAGGGAAGATAATTATAATACAGGCTCACATTAAGAAGGGAAAAAAATTCTAAATAGACAATACACCTAAGATAAGTTGAAAAATAGAACAAACAAGTCTCAAAGCTAGTGGAAGAAGAAAGTAATCAAAATAAGAAGTAGAAATAAAAAAGATCATACAAAAGATGATTGAAACTAAAAGGCTTTTTTTCAGAAGATTAAAAAAAAATCAACAATCCCCTAGCTAAGCTTAATGAAGAGAAAACTTTAAGAGAAATGAAAGAGAAGAAATTACCAGAGGAGAAATTACACAGAAATGCAAAGCAACCTGAGAAACTACTATGAACAACTATGGAAAAATAAATCTAGTAACTCTGAAGAAATGGATAAATTTCTAGAACAACGCAGTTTACTTAGACAAAACTAGGAAGAGACAGAAATCTTAAACAAACCAATCAGAAACATGGAAAATGAAACAGGAATCAAAAATCTCCCCCCAAACAAAAACCCAGACTAGATGACTTTCCAAGTAAATTCTATCATAACTTTAAAGGTATGATTTACCCAGGATAAAGAGGGAAAAATCTATGATAACACAGTAACACTAAGCCCACCTTGCTCAAACTATTTCTAAAAATCCAGGAAGAGGGAATGATCCCTAACACATTTTATGAAGCAAACATTACTGAGTGAAACAAGAGAGAGCACAAGAAAACTACTGATGAATACTGATGCACAAATCTCCAACAAAATACTAGCAAACTGAAAGATTAAATGTTGCTATTTACACCAAAATGGCAAGCAGACAAAATATTTTGTTAAAAAGTTAACAGGACTGGAAATAATGCACTTCAGGTTTTGTAAAATAGATATAAAGAAAAAAAAAGAATACTTAATGCATGCTGTACATTTCCAATGGATGAGTTGATTTTGTTAAGCTAGCCATTTAAAAAGTCAAGAATAAATCAGCAAAAGACTGTAGAAGACAAAGAAGAAAGTTTCCAACCTTTCCACTAAGAGTCCAGTCATCTGAAAATTCTCCTTCGTAGATAGTATCATCTTCAGAAAGCAAAACACCATTCCCCTATGTGAAGAAACAAAATACAAATACTGACAAAAAATGCGGAGTAATTTAAGTGCTATATACCCCAAAGCCTAAGATAAATTTAAAGGTCAAAAAAGGGGGTGGTGGTGGTAGAAAGCTTTAACAAAAATATGGTTAAAAAAATTAAAGACACAAGTGTTCTAAAAAAATCAATAGTAACTACCTGTCATTATTTAGTAACTATATGCATATATTTCACTCACCATCATTTTATTAAGGTGAAAGTTGCCCTCATAGTATAATCCAAACTGGGTAACGACCACACCATTCCCTTGACATACATCATCTTGCCACATTCCCATATACTTTTCTCCCCTGAGTGAAAACAGAAAGGGAGAAAAAAGATAGAAAAATCAATGATTTATCCAAGATAAGGAGGGAAAAATCTCTGATAACACAGTAACACTAAGCATCATCCTTAGATTGGAACATCCTTAGGTGTTCCATTTTTCTAGTTAAGGAGGTTAGCTCTATCTATTCAAATATGAGACAATAGGACTTCTTATTCAGAGTAATGTTCTCTCAGGAAGTTAATATTATAGTTTAGCTGATATAAGTTCATTTACGTTCCAGGCATTTTTTTCTTGATAATTCAAAACATATAATTCAAAAAAAGACTGCCAAGAATTCAACGGTAAATAATTTCAGTCAAGATATAATAGGTAGATTCAAATCTATGCACAATTTTTCTTACCCAAAAATTCAGTAACTTAAAAAAGTGGGATTTATCATAAGAGAGCTAATTCTTCATGTATTCAAACTCTAATCTCACCAGAAAGTACAAACTGCTTGTTATATAATCATGCAGCTTATAATAACAGCAAATCTGGGGAAAAAAAATCCTATGACAGTTACTACGTTATGATTTCAAAGGGAATTTCCATTCGTTTGTCTCCTCATACTTATAATTTATATCATGGGATTGCATTAAAGGTTTTTTCTTATAAGATAATAATGATCTGAGACACTCAATGTATGAAGCTTTAAAATTTTAACATTGGCACCTATGTAATTTCTTAATGATCCTAAACTTATATATACATACTCGATTACTTGGTTCATAGGAAAATGAATAAAATAAATGGTGCCTGACAACTCTGTTTTATTAGCAATTTTCTGAACATCTCCCAATTTAAGAGTCACTCTTCATAAAATCATCATTGCTTTTGGAGAAGAAAAGGAAGCTTATCCTCTCATACAAAAACTTTTGAGATTAGAAGCAAAATACTATACCTAGTGATATCATCAAAGACACCATATCCTGCTTTCTTATCCATTACCCATTGGCCAATGAACATACTGGGAGAAGAGGAAGTCAATTTTCCACTTCGTAGAAGACCATGCCCATGACGCATGTTATCTTGAAAACAGCCTTCAAACACTTCACCAGAGGCATAACTGTGGTTAGGAGAATGGATAAAGATCACAGCAGATTGAATTCTGATGCTCATTTTCACAAGTTTAGAAAATTCAAAACTATATTCATGTCTCACTGGTAACTCTAATTACTTGTTTATATGATCATTTTCATTAATCAAAAATCTCATTTTTTAAATAACTAAGGCAAGAAGATAAAGACATTATGAGTAGTACTCTAACACAGGGACAAAATGTGTTTAACTCCTCATGAAAAAATGAAATAGTGAGCAAGCTAAGAAAGAATGAAAGGTTTTATCTACATTAAAGTCATGTAATACATACAAAATAAATTACTGGCCAGATATTTAGGCAACTTGACTATGTATGGTTTATAAAATTTAGTTAAGAAGTAAAAAATAACCTAATATTTATATCTTGTGAAACATGAAGGACTGATCTATAGAAGATGACTTTACAAATTCAGCCATAAGAACAGTAAGTAAAAATTTACTCCTTGGAAACTCTGGATACACAAACATTTAGGTTTACATGATTCTTTGCAAAAGCAATAGCAGCCCAATGACCTTTCACCAATGTTTTTACCTATAGGTTCCTTGACCACACATTTTTCCTTCTTTCCAGTAGCCCACATAATGATCTTCTTTGTTTAGTGCTTTGTTTGGAATTCTATATTCTCCATACCTGCCAAGAATAAAAACACCAGAAGATGAATTTATAATATAAAATATATAGATCTGTCAATCAATTGATCAGTAGAGTATACATCAGTAAGCATTTTAATAAGAAAACAAAGTTTTCTTATTAAATGCAGCAGAAAAGGGTACCAAGTAGGACCCTAATTTAAATTCTATTATCTAAGGTCATATTACAAGCTTTAGAAGAGTAAGACAATCTCCACTAATAGATTAGTGATTTCATCCCAAATCCAAAGGAAAACAGGAAACCTATCTCCTAGTTTGCTGGTCACTGATTAGTCACATCACCTTGAGAGAAGACAACCAGCTCTCTCATTTGTATGATAAAGGGGATAAACAGATTAATTAAAGTCTCTTTTCATTCTAAAAATCCTTCAATCTCCAAAGAGGAAATACAAATGGCCAACAGACACATGAAAAATTGCTCAACATCACTAGCAATCAGGGAAATGCAAATCAAAACCACAATGAGATACCACCTTACACCAGTAAGAATGGACCACATCAAAAAAACAGGCAACAACACGTGCTGGCGTAGATGTGGAGAGAAAGGAACACTCTTACACTGCTGGTGGGAATGTAAACTGGTCTAGTCACTATTGAAAGCAGTGTGGAGGACCCGCAAACTAATAAAAATGGAACTACCATTAGACCCAGCAATTGCTCTTCTTCTGGGAATCTACCCAAAGGAGACCTCAACGTGAGTACAAAGGGACACCTGTGCTCAGATGTTTATTGCAGCACTATAATTCCAAGGACATGGAAACAGCTCAAATGTCTCAAAAACAGACGAATGGATGAAAAAGATGTGGTATATATATATATATATATACCACATCTTTTATATCTTTTAATTGATGAGTAATATTCCATTTTATATATATATATAAAATGGAATATTACTCATCAATTAAAAATGACAAATTAGATGATATTATGGTAACATGGATGTACCTGGAAGAAATCATATTAGCTGAAACGAGTCAAAAAGAAAAAGACAGACACCAAATGGTTTCACTATTATGAGACATGGGAAAGATAAACAAAAAGCCATGAAGAAAAGTCAAAACAAGCTAACAACCAAACTGAAGTACACAACTCAAGGGGGGAGGGAGGAGTGCAGAGCGGGAACAGTCAGGGAGGTTGGGGGGGGTGAACTCCGGGGATTACAAAGATGTGAAATTATATATAAATTATTTGATTGTTAAAAAAAAGGTGACATATGTATGTAAATGCATGCAAATAAAAATGTATCATTTAAAAATCCTTCAGAAGAGTAGTAGACAGAAAAAGTTACATTATCACACACATACAAAATCATCTACCTGATTTACAAAATTTTCTTTATATAAAAATAAATCACTTCATCATCAAAATATCACAAGCCTATCAAGGTAAATGATTTGCTCTTAGTAAATAAAGGTTGTAGCCCAGATTCCTAGCTCTCGCAAGCTCACAATTGCATTAAAATGAGCTCTAGCACATTGCATAAATTTCTAAAAAAACAAAACAATCTATTAATTGTCACTGAAAATAACCCTAGTCCAAAATACTATAATTTGTGATTAAAGTTGAATTTACCCTCATGTTTTATACAATTTTCTTACCCATCTTCCAAGCCATTTCTGAACATGCCAGTATACATCTTTCTATCTGGCCACTTCAAAACCCCTCTGAAATGCATAAGCAAAGAATAATATAGGTCAATTAATGAAATGTTTTAGATAAACAACACTCTTTCAGTAACCAGACTATAACCCGCATCCCAGGCATAAGTTTTAAATATTTTCACCTGCCGTGAGGCTTCCCTGAAAGCCAGCGTCCGTCGTAAGTTGCATCCTTCAGGCGAGGATCCCTATAGAAAGTGTACTTGGCACTGCGAGAAATGGGTGGCTCCTGTCTCTGAATACTGCTGCCACTTCCATAAGGAGGAAGATCAGATGTCCCTCTCAAAGCCTGATCCACAGCTTGGCTGATAGCCCGTAGCCACTTAGTCTAAGAACAAAAAGGAAAAGTCAATAAGCCTAACAGCAAATGCCAGCAGGGCAACAACTCAGGCAGCAGTGCTCTAATTCCTGCTAGTTTTCCTTGGCATGAATACTTTTTGTCTCCTAATGCTTTTCTTATTAAGTAATGCTGGTTGGCTCTAGGAATTTATTGTTCTAGAACTAAGTTACAGTAAAAAGAAAAATCAATAGTCTGGTTTTTAATGATTTTTAGATATAATCATTTGTCCAACAAGAATAATTTTTATTTCTTCTTACTACCATAAGATGGAGGGAAAAACCAGGCCAAACACACAAGGAAAATACCTTAACAGACTAACCTTTTCCTGTGGTGTTGATGAAATGAGAGTGAACTGCTCCTCAGGTGTAGTTATCTTTAAGCCATTCCTAAAACATCCACAGGAATAAATACCACCAGGTGTGAAAAGCTGCCATTACCTATTGATCCTCAAATATTAAAAGCGAATTGATCATTTCAAGAGGAGTAATTATTTAAGTGCCAACGTGTCAATCTAGGTCTTGAAAATGGGACTGTGAGCAATGGAGAAGCCCTTCCGCCACCTCTCACCATCTGTCATGATCGTCGGAGCAGGCCATTTTACTATGTATGTGCCAGAAGGTTGAGTCTTATTGTGCAGAATGGGGAGACCTGAGCATTTTTTTCATGTTTAAGGAAATGATCTGGGAAACACAGGGAAAGAACTGGTGTTGGGAGGGAGGTACACTTACACACCACCAGCTTCTTCAGAAAGGGGCTCTGCCCACAGGGTGGCCAACGGGAAAACATGGTGTGTGGAGAACTGAAACAGAAAACACAGAGACACCTCTGAGAAGCCCATGGAGCCCCAGGGTCTCTACTGCATACTCCTTCCTTCAGTCAAGTCCATAAATGTGCTAATAACCATCTCTGCCACCTAGTCCCCAGAAATTGCTACTGCTAGGGGCCTCACTGTCTTTGCTGCAAGGACCCCTTCAAGCTGCAAACTAAAAAAGATCCCTCAAACCTGGCCCATACCACAAATACAAGTAAACAGTCTCTTGTATTCAACAGTTACAGCAAATCAATAGCCTTTTGCAAAAAAACAAAACAAAACAAAACAACAACAACAACAACAAACAAAACAAACAAAAACACCACAAACTAGTGGTATAATTAAGTATAGAACATTAGGGCCTTTCTAGGCTAGAAGCCTGACCTACCTGGGCATGGACAAGGGCATCATTAAAGAGGATGAACCAATTGACAGAAAACCTTCCAGCATGCTGCAGGGATAGGGCTCGGTTACTGCTCTCACACAGCAATCGACGTTCTGGCTTCCTCAAGGAATCCTGGAAATTAAAAATGAACACAAATTTGAATAGTCCAAATTAGAAATGAAAAAGATACAAGTGAAAATTAGGGAAATTGATTGATCACAGCATAACCTGAAGCTAAACGTAGACAGGACCCAAATATTTAATAAAATTGGAGATCAAAGAAGAGTCTTAAGAAGACAGGGCCAAATGCAAATAGGGTGGGGTTGTCTTCAGACAGGATTCCTGGAAATGAGGGCATGTACTAATGCTTGGATCAGCCATGGCTGTGACTCTTAAGACACCCTGAGTTAGAAAAGGGCCATTAAGCAGTAATGCACTATCACCACAAACAAGTAAGGAACAGAAAAACTCTTCACAGCTGCACGGATAAGCCTGCTGTTATGTGGGGTAATGGCAACTGGCATGCTTTACCGTCATCTTCCCAGGAAAGGTCTTCCAGAAGCCCAGTGTGTACTCTGCTTCTTTCCTTTTCCTGCCGAGATGGAGAGCAAGAGACTCATAACAAGAACTGGAATCCTGTAGCCTCTGATATTCTGGAGATGTCTAAAGGCCAATAATTAAGGGAAAAAAAGAATATAAAAAGATTGTTCAGAACCCATAGCCTCAGTGTGGTTTAGATATATATTTTATTTAGGGATGAAATGCAGCATAAGAACAGACACGAAACACCAAAGGGTGCTGGGCAAAAGAGAAGATTGAGTCCATAAAATTCCACTATATACTTGTGTGTGTGTGTGTGCGTGTGTGTGTTTGCGTGTGTGTCTGTGTGTATGAAACAGGAAAATAACTCAAAGAAGACTGAAATAAACACTGGCAGGTATCAGTGAACGGGCACAAAAAACTCAGAATAGGGCAGTTCTCAATGCTTTGGTCTAAGAGGATACTGCTGTTTCACTTAGGTGGGTTATATTTATTGATATTTACACCCAATTAGAAAATAAAACTGAGAAACAAATCTTTGTTTCAGTTACAGTAACTTTTTCACTGGGAAAAAAAAACATTTTCCAAAACAAAAAACGTTTAATGAGAAAGCGATATTGTTCTATACTTTTCTAATCTCTTTTTAAACCAATTTAAAAGAAGATATCCGGAATTTCTTATCTGCTACTGCATTCAACCTAAAGTTACATGTTACTTGGTTGCAATGTGAAGAAAATCTTGCTTTCTATAGTTGGAAAAGGTAAAAGTTATTTTAATAGTCATAACTGTGGATATTCTCTGATCACTGTGATAAACAGTGATCTCACATTTTAATTTTTGTTTCAGAGTTCAGATTTTATCATTGTCAATAAATATTATAAGTTATTCTTGAAGTGACAGGTTCACCTAACCATTTTTGAAAAAATATCTGCCAGATAACAAACTCTGAAAAATCAGTTTATCTGTCACCTGTTCTTTCCAATTAAAAAAAGACAGCAGCTCTCAGCTCACACAATCACATGCTTCTCTTTGAGAAACTGCCATTCTTTGGCATGTAGCAAAGCTCCCTTACCAATATTAGCCATTTTATCACACAGAATATTAAAAAAGATATATACTCAATAGTTGGGGTTACATAAAGTTAATAAATTTTAGTGCTTCATTTAGAATATTTTAAAGTGAAACACAATTTTGCTTTGGTTTTTAATTGCAATTGCATGGCAATGAATACAGAAACTGTATTCATTCGTTTAGCCTGTGCCTCTGCTTTAATTCATATAAAGGATCCAGCAGTTATAATCATCTTTACTTTTGCACCAAGTACAAATGACAACACAGTGGAAAAGCAAAGTATTTTTCTGAAAATAGCTTGACTCTGGAAACTCTAGGGGTCAGCAGACCACACTATGGGAGGAGTATAATTGCTATGTTATATGCACAGTGAACTGAAACTAAGATGAAAGAATGATTCTTTTCCTTTTACATATCACATTTATTCTACAAGTCTTAAGAGTGATTTCTGCATACATTTAAGAAACATCTACTACATATAGAGTATTATGCTGAATGCTAGGATTAAAAAGAAATGATCTTTGTGTTTTGAGAGCTTATAACTAGACATAAATAAGTACAACATATCAGAATAAAGCAGTGGTTTTGTAGGCTATATATGCAAAGAGATCATATAGTAAAGTGGTTAAAAGAACAGATTTTGGTGGCAGAGTTGTGGATATGAATTCTAGTTCTGCCACTTCTCATTTGTACTTCAATTTGCTCATCTGTAAAATGGGGACAGTAATAAAACCTACATCTACTTCCTATGACTGCTGTGGGACAAAATGAACACATATGCTTAGAATAGTACTTGGCTCATATGGAATAAACTTAATAAATATTAACCTTGTGTGTGTATAATATCTAAGCTGTACTTCAAACTTAGTAAATAGCAATATGCAATGATAGGACATAGTCATGTATTTTGAAAAATAAAGCTAAACAAATCATTTTGATGCTCTATCCTGTCTAAGGACCACTGATATGTGATAAGATAACGAAGGTAAAGTAGCAAAACACAAAGGAGAGGGTAACCAACTCTTTAAGAGAGGAAGAAGACCTAATGTGATATGGTCAAAAAGGCTTCATTTTTCATGAGAAAATGACTTTTGACCCAGGCTATGAATATTTCCGATAATGAAGATGGAAGTGGTGGTTTTATAGAAAGAACTAGAAAGTTTTATGAGTGCTACAAGCAGGGAATCTGAATTAACCTGTAGGATATGGAGTACAAAACAATACTAGAAAAAAAAGGAGGGGGGTGAATATCAGAGGAGTATCAGATTGTGAAGAGCCCTGAATGCTAAATTATAGAACATGAATGTTTCTATACAGCACTGGATCTGTCAGACTGAAAATAGCACAATAGACAATTCCAAGCTGATGGAGGAAGATATTTTGTGTTTTGATTTTTTAATTTTTTAAAAACTTTGCTTTTTTAATTTTTAAAAAAATTTTCTTATATTCATTTTTGTACAATATCTGATTCTCCCTTTAGTTAGAAGGGGAGATTTTCCTTTGAAAACATTTTGAAATGAAATCTGCACTTCAGTGGGTTATTTTTTAGCTCAAACCTTAACAGTGTGTCAGTTTGTTAAAACTGAAACTAAAGAGAAAAACAAGACCACAGAGGGATCAACTGCAGAAAGCCTTTTTCAGCTCTTGAATTACTTAAAGAGACTGAAATCACCCATAGGGTCATTATAGTTTCTCTACAACCCTTCAGGGTGGAAAGAAAATGAAATAATACATCTCAATATAATTTCAAAGGTGAGTCTTAGGGTCATTTTTAGAATGCATTCAGATCCTACACCAGTGCTAATTTTCTAGACGTCTACCTAATTTTATTCAGAAAGTGGACTAACTTTTGACAAAAATCCTTAACATGGTGTCTCTGACAGCATATGCTAAGGTGACCCAAACACCTGGCAGGAGTGATCACAAGTCCAGGCTAGGTGATCATGCCATTGTTTTAAAGGTGTGTGTCATTATATATAGCTAGTCAGAGGTTTAAAGAGCTCTGTGGAATTGACACTGTGGAGACTGACAACTACTGATTGTGTAGCACTCTAACTAGGTCTTGACTTTAGACACAGTTTCATAAAATGAATACAATTAATTTGATAAGGTTCTCAGAGGAAACTAAATCCAATGTAAAGAAAACTAATTTACCTACAGTCATACATTCTTTCGGAAGAAAAAATTAACTACACAAATAAATTAGAGGGGTCTTAGATCTTGCAATGACATAATTCAAGCAACAACTGTAAACCTTGGTTTTCCAAGTGTGCAAAGGAGGATATCTAGGGGTACTTACCACTTCAAAACAAGTAGCAAGTTTTAACAAAACTTTGGCATAATTATGAAGCCGTCTGAGTGGCAAGAAAAACAAGGTATTCAGTATTTCCATCAACTGTGTGTTTTCCTCACTCATTTCTGATAAATCTTGCAACAGTTCCTGATTTTTATTTAGGAAATCACTGAGGGTAGAGAAAAAAAGAGATTTGGTTAATCATTTTGGTGTTGACAATACTCATGACATTGAATAGAAAAATTTATAGTACCTATTTTTAGGGGCTATAAAAGGAGATAAATACTTAGATATTACTAAAGGCAATTCCATATCTATAAAAGGGATTTTTGAATATGAAAAGTAAAAGTCAGAACTTTATGACAGATCACACACTCATGTCTAGGAAATGAATCACGCATATCAGAGAGAATAATCAGAAACCAGATGACTCCATTACCTGTTCATTTCAAACCCAAAAGTCACAATAAAACAATAACACATTGTTCTCATCAGCTATACTAAACAGAAATATTAGAGGAAAAGTAAAGCTTTTTGTTTCAAAAGAATTGGCAAAGACCCACATCCAAAGAACAGACAACAAGAATTGCTGGCGAGGATGTGGAGAGAAAGGAACACTACTACACTGTTGGTGGGAATGTAAACTAGTCCAACCACTATGGAAAGCTGTATGGAGGACCCTCAAGTTAATGAAAATGGAATTACCATTTGACCCAGCAATTGCTCTCTTGGGAATCTACCCAAAAGAGACCTAT
>PVHY01012777.1:0-43292 GCA_004024945.1 Uropsilus gracilis | reverse complement strand
TATTATATCTACCAGTAACCCATTAGCCAAGTTAGTCATGGGCAAGTTCAAAGAGAGGATGCTGCAAAGTTGTAAAACAAATGGCATAGGTACAAGAAAAGATAAGGGGTATGTATTTAAGATAGTAACCTACTAGCATCTAGCATAAATGCACTTAAGTGATACACATATATATTTAAAAAATTAAATAGTGGATCCAGTTGCTTATAGAATTCATTCACGATACATTTAAAAGACTTTTACCAATCCTAATGGTAGTCTGTTGAATAGTTGATACAACATTGGGAATTTGTCAGATTGTTTTTATTCCCTTCTTGCTGTTATAAATTAACAACAACAAAAAGATTTCAAAACTATGCATAATGCAAAAGGCCTTTGAATTTATGGAATAATTTTATTCAATTGAATAAAGTAGTCCAAACCAGGTACAAAATATTCTTCCCTGAAAATGAGTTTTCATTTTTCTTAAACAAAACACCCATTTTAAATCCAATCAAGCAGGAAAGGATGTATTTGAGGAAAGAAACGATTTGTTAAGTAGAGAAGAACTGCATATTCACATTTCATATCTTGACAAAACTCCTTGAATATGAGTAGGCTTCAATATTGGTCATTTTTATTTCAATAAATAAGACAGTTTGAAGATTTCAAAGACAACATTTGAAAAATATCACAGGATTAAATTTATAGATATATGGTGCTTATTTCTGGGTAAAAACAACAGTCATATGTTTTAAAAAGCATCCACGCATCTAAAGAGTTGTGACTCTATACTACTGAATCATATACAGTGTTGTAAACTAATGTTATTTCAAAACAAATGTACAATAATGAAAAACAAAAAATATCTTCCCAGAAAACAAGAAAGCATGTCTATGCTACATCTGTGTCAGAGACTGAAGATTTTCATTTTGGGTAAATTTTTTTTTTTTAAAAAAGAACATATCTAATTTTTAAAAAACTCACTTGGTCAGTAACACTTCTTAAAGGAAGTTAATAATTAAGAATTCCACTTTGCTAATATCAGGAACTTTATATAAAAGTAAAAAATTATTTGCTGAAGGAATTGAACATCAAATATCAAATTACAAAAATTCACTAAGAGTAAAGCTCAGCTGAGCTTTATTTATTTGTTTGTTTGTTTTTTGTTTGTTTGTTTATTATTTATTTATTTATTTATTTATTTATTTCCCCATGAAACACTTCAAAGTATATTTTTGGAATATAAGGCCAATATAATAAAGAGTTGACAAAATTATTTTTAAATAATCTTTCTACGATCTCTCATTGCTTTAAGTCAGAAAACAGCTCAGCTACTGGCTTCATCAATATGCTGCCTGTTGTGTCTAATTCTGTTTGACAATAAAATTAGAAAATTTCCAGGTAGCTAAGAGGCAATGCTTTGATTTTGCTTATGCTTACTTATATTCAAGTTTCATTTAGTCCTTTCCATTTAAACTCCTTTTTACTAAACACCCAGCAAGAGAAAAATGACTTAAACCAGATGGGCACACTTAAGGAAGTTATAGTTTTGTTTGTTTCTATATTTATTAGTAAGATGCTTAAACATAAGGAGTACCGTCACTTTTGTGATCCAGTTTCATTAGTAATAAAAATAAAAACAAAGCTTTATAAAGCATTAATACTTTTCCTTTTATATTTTCTCCCATCTAGAGCCACTATAAAATTTAAAAAGGACAATCTTAGTCTTAATAGAGATATATAGTCCCTTTGTTTACATTTAAAGGACACTTGCAAGATTCATATTTCACACTGAAAAAAGTGATTTTTTTAAACTTGAGAGTATAGTCATAGATTGTTACATGGCTTAGGATGCAAATTTATTCATATTTTATTTAGAGTGAAACTCCAGCACATTTAAAAAATATTTCTGATGGCTTTTTTCAAATAGTTAAATAATATTACAGATAATAATATATCATATTTACACTCTTACTGACTTCATGGGAGACAAGAAAGCTTAATCTAATGATTATCTGCTTTTTCAATCTGATACTTTAGAAATTATATGTTCATTTTATGAATCAGAATTATTAGATTCAGTGGCGCATGCCTGTAAGCTTCAGCCTATGAAGCGGCTGGGTCTAGGGATTGAGGTTCGAGTCCTGCTCGGGGCAACACAGTGAGACCTAGTCTCAAAAAAGAGCTGGCTGTGGTAGCGCATGCCTGTAATCCCAGCTACCTGGGAAGCTGAGACTGGGGATTGCTTGAGCCAGTGGTACCCCGGGCAACCTGAGCCTGTGATTCCATGGGCAAAAATAGCAGACCTACTCTCAAAAAAAAGAAAAAAAAAAGAATATTAGATTCATTTCTGGCTTACAGCTTACTGAGTGGCACATTTTAGATTAATTACTAACTGGTAATAAATTTAAATTTATTAACATTTAAAGTTGGCATAAATTCTGTTACTATTTGTTATATGAATTAATGACATAATATGCCACACATATGTATGTGTAAATTATAATTATTCATTACACAAATTAAATATACATATACCACACATAACGTGACTTTAAATTACAGCAGATATTTAGGAAGCAATTCATAAATTATATCTAAGCCCTACAACAAGGACATGGCATATAACAGGCATTTGAAAAAGCTTTGTTAAATGTAATAATGCAACTATTACTAGCAGTACTACTATCATCTTTTATTCAAGCGATGTGGATCTATTTTCAGTTTGAGTACACAGCTCATCTTCTGGTTCCTGACATTTTCCATGCTCTTTTTAGTGTCTTTCATATTTCTTTCTATCTAATAATTACCTGAAGTACTACTATAACTCATATATCCATTGTCATCTAATCTTTTACTATTCTTGACTAAAAACTCCTAATACTGTACTGTATTTTTCTCAAATACTGACTTCCATGAGCTGTTTGAAAACTAACTAGGCACTTTAAATACTATTTCTCATATCTCTCACTACATTATTAGCTCTCTGAAGAAAAGGGTTATAGATTGTTCATCTACTTTTCTCAGTGAACCAGTAGGCTATATTCTGATGAAAAATGACTGATTTCATTATTCCTATTTTTGCAAATCAACACTATTTTCTCTAAAGCATTTAATACTCTCTATCTGGTGTCTAATATTTATCTAGAAGCCATACTGGAATTAATGAGATGCAGAGAGAGGAGTGCATGGTCTCTGACCCTACATTTCAAGCTTCATTTCATGGTAGCCATAATATTTAATGGTAGATGAGGAAGTAATTTAACTGAATATCATTACAATAGCGATTCAAGCTATTGTGCATTGTATGTATGAATCTTTGAAAAGAAAAGACACATTATATACCATTTAGGAAAATCAGAATGACTGTCTCTCCTTAGAGAGATTATAAATGTGTTCCCTCATATCTATTATTTGAGAAGCTGAAGATACAATTTGTTTTCATTAAGGATTTATTACAATGGTTACCTTTAGAAAACCAATTGATACACTGATTTTTTTTGTAAAGCATATGTTTTTTAAAAAGTTGATAATTAGATAACTATTATACATTTTCAGAGCTAAAGTACAAGCAAATTCCTTTTAACCCAATAAAACAGATTTAATTGACAATGAATTAGATATAAATTTGAACAGCTAGAGAGGTAAACATTTCATTTTCAAGGCTTTCGATCAAAGTAAATTTTCTTGTATAGATTAGTTCTCTTATTACCCAAAGTATAAGTTTGTACACTAGTTATATATCTTATATGCTCATGGAATTCTGATCCCCCAGGCTCCTCATTTTGAAGACAGAGACTTTTAGTTTATTCTCATTTATTTAACACTTCACAATTCATTCTTCCCACTGCAGGTGAGAGAAAAAAATTGTAGATTCTAATTGCTTTAAAGCTATGTATTGATTTGGTTGATTTTGTCCTTCCAGATTCAAGGTGATTCATTGGCAATAAATTCCTAGCTTGCATTCTAAGCTTTACCATAAGTTGTATAGAGAGGTAAGTAATTGGAACATTTGGTAAATGAAGAATTTCTGAAATGTAATCCTCAAGGGCTAGTATTTCTTTTTGGAATGTGACTAATTTAGATTCACAAGGGAAATATTCTCATCATTAGCTTTTCTTATGTTTTTTGTTTCTTATATCCAAATTGTGTTACAATATACACCCATAAAAAGGAATTATCTTAGCTGTTTTTTTAGTGTACTGTATAGCAGCACTAGTACATTAATATCACTACAATCCATCTTTAAAATGGTTTTCATCTTCAGAACTGAAATTCTATAATCACTAAACAATAACCATTGTTAATCCAAGCCCTGACAGCCATCATTCTACTACTTTTCTCTATTAATTTGACTACTCTTGGTACCTCATGTGATTGTTTTTATACAACATTTACCATTTTATGTGTGGCTTATTAAACTAAATGTTTATATGCATAATGTCTTAATGGTTTATTCATCTTATGGTATGCATGGTTATGATTACAGATATATTCTTGATTTTAAACTATTGAATATGATACAACTTATCACATGTGGCAATGAAACATATGCCAATGAAACAAGGCCAATGTTACTTAAGGACTTTAAATTTATTTAATTAATTTATTTTAAGTTGACATAAGTGCCTAGTGGCAACACCATTATAAAGCACAGCTCTATATAATAGACATCAATTATTCTTGGTTTATCTATTTTAGGTATGCTTTTCATCACTATAGAATACTATGATTTATCTCATGTATACTTTCCTCTCATTCAACCAATATGTCTCAGTTACCTTTGTAACTTTGAAATAATGCATGAATTTTCTATATCCTTTTTAAAACTATAAACAAATGTGGTGGATGCCATTAATTCTCTTGACTTTACTTATAGATTTCTATACTTTTATTTTGCATGCCAACAAAATTTATCTCATATGTAACTTCTTATATCATAATTCAGGATTCATTGTTTCGAACTGGCAAATATTCACCACAAGTTCTTAAATGGTTATGCTTATCATTACTTATCATATGCTTATCATATGGCTTTTGTTTTGTTTTTCTAGAATATTCAAATAAATATTTTTCTGACACTTATTTTTTTAATCTAATGAAAAAGTGTTTAATTTCAAAGCACATCCTCTAACGGCTTGTTATTCTCCAATTTCAATCCAGATCAGTTGATTCCTATATCTATTGAATAATATAAACTCATCATGTGGTTTATTATGTAATAAAAAAAAGAATGGGCAGGCTATAGATAAACTTTCTGAGCCACTGTCTATTTCACAATGCTTTGCTAGAATACATGTGTGGCTGCAAAGTTGTCCTGATACTCAATTCTGGGCTCAAATAGTTTCTCCCTTAAAACATTGAAATCATTGATTGGTTGCATACTTGTCTCACTATACTTTTTGAGAAACCACCTCCCATGTGTAAGTATCTATTTGTTTTTACTTGAAATCCTTTATATACTTTTTTTGTATTTGACTTTGTTCTGAATGGTGGTAGATTAATGTTAGAAATGCATCATTCTTTGAGTTATATAATTGGAAGAAATTAAAAATTAATTGATATATATTTTAGTGCATTATTTGTATAAATTTAGTCTATTCCTTTAGAATCCTTTTCACACCTAACAAAATATTACACTTTTTAATATAATTTATACTACAGTCAAACCAAGCTTCTGGGCTTTATAATCCTTGAAAAATCTATAAACTGTGGTATCGTTTGGACATCTCATGCAGCTTAGAGGAGGTTTTACACTGATGATAGTGATTGTTTTCCTGAAAAGTACAGTACCTCTAGAAGTCTACCTCTGGTAATGAAATGGCAATAACTTTTTTGAAATTATTTCAATAAGGACATATACATTCCAACAGAAATTTAGTTGTATCTAAAGTTATCATACAGTCAAATTTGAGAGAGGGTAAAACACCCATGAATTGTAGCAGAGATAAATAATGTATCTCTTTCCTACCCCTCTCACAACTAGTACAAACATAATTGCACATGGCTGTCGTAAGCAGACCAGGAGAGAACATCCTACAGAGAATATAAGGTAAGGTACATGAGGCTCCCATTAAGTCCCAAACCTTTATGCTTCACAAAGTGACTTGCACTGTATTTATTTATTATGAACCCCTACTGGGTGGGCTAGAGAGTCTATGGTATATTTCTTTGTATGTTTCAGGCATATGACAGAATTTCACAAAGGTACAAACTCAGAAAATGGGAATTTATTGAATAGTGTGACCACTGGATCTCACAAAGCAAAGCACAAGCAAAATTAATGAGGAAAATAATGCAGACAAAAAGTTAGAGACACTCATAATTCCTTTTTGCGTCCCAGATGGAGAGCCTCTTTTCTTTAAAATGGTCTCCCTAGAACTCTGTCTTACTCTGTCCCTTTCAATAAATGAAGTGTTTTTACTGTCACTTGGTATCTTGAATTCTTATTACATTTTTGAATGGGACACACAAGCATCCACAATCATACACTGGTAATAAATTCACCTCTAAATATATAACTCTTTCTAGCTCTCTTAGGTTAGCACTGCATGAGGTGTGGCAATGTCTTATATCCAGCAACAATACAGAAAGGAACGGTAAATTAAATTTTGACAGACTGTAATAATAGATTTTTTAGGCCACATTGACTCCTAAACAATATCTCGCCCATATATTATTCCCTATTACTTTACTGAAAATATTTTATGGAAATCCCAGGAGGATATTTAGATTAATTAACTTGGCTACTAGATAGTAAACAGTATTTTTCTTTCCTCATGCTATAGCTTACTGGGGAGCTATACCCATTCTTAAAAATGAAAACCTACAGTTGATATTCATCAGTGGTTATATAAAAAGGCCAGTATAATTACTTAGTTTTTAAAATGACTTTTTAATATTGTCCATAACATTGATCATAGTCATCTTTTTTGAAGTAGGAGTTGTGACAATATATGATTAATGAATCTATGCTTTAAAGGTCTTAGAGGCTTACCTCATTCTTCCGTTTAATATCCGACTAAAGAAATTAGGAAGTGCGCCCAATACTAGAAAGTAGGGTTCCTAAGTCCAAAGTCTGATTTTTACTTTCTCCACTAAAATGTTTATCACAACAAAAATGTAGATATTTTTCTCATAAATTAAACGAACAAAGGATTCCAGCAAAGAAATAAGAAAATTGAGGTTATTTTCTTTTATCAGAAAATTCATCATGTCTCAATTTAGGCAAAAGAAAGTTAATAAAGAACAACTACATCCTTGTTCTCCCTAAGGTTTTATATCAAATTTTTTGAATCAAGAGTTTAAAGTTTTTTGGGTAACTTCAAACTTTTAATGTAAAATTTTTCCTCACCTATGGTAATTTATTCCAGTTATTTCTATCTCATATCATCAGCAGTTCACAACTGATTCAAAACTGAAATGTACCTCTAGATGTGTCTCTTTTGATTTTAGTGTCTGTCACTAGAATTTTCATAAGGCAAAAATCCTGTTGAGAAGAGAAACACACATAACAATAATTTGATAATCTAGCTTTCTGAAGTTGCTCAAAACAAAATCACAGTGACAACTAATTTTTTAGTTGCACTTGAAGATTTCTATTTCCAATGAGTCCAGTTCTTAAACATGTTAAACACATCAGATATTACTAAAAGCTTCTTTCATTTTTTACCTAAAATTTCCCATTAAATGTATAAAATCAGTTCTTTATCACCAAGTTACATTTTCCTCAAATTCTTAGCCTTAAGTTTTCATCTAAAGGACAGATTTTTTTTAAAAATGAGGAACCTAACTTGCACTTGAAAATGTATTCTAAATTTTTAAAATGTTCAGCCTAACAAGTTCTTTCCTGTCACTGAAAATCATATTCCTATTCTTTGTATTGATTAGATTACTTCTTCTGTTTTATTCTTGATGGCAGATAGGGCCTGTGTTTTCATCCTTTTGTTATGCTGTCTGGATTTTTTTCTCAAGCATGTATTCCCTTGTGATTAATTAGCTCTGAATTATGTTTGAATCTCTTTCTATATGTGATTTGACAAATGGCATTTCTTCCCTGTAGGAAGTTTCTGTTGGGAAACAAGAACTGAGTTCAGAATAAAACTTCAAAATTAATTAAAATGTATGGCTTGTCTCAGGGGGCAATAGCAGCATGATATACCCAAACAGGTTTCCCTATTGCATTTCTATTTTTCTTCCTCTAGACTGTTAGTGGTGAGAATGATTAAAGAAGATACAAACAAGTCTGCCAGTTTTTAAAAAAGACTATCAAATAGATTTGCTATCATTGCAAAAGAAAATAAACTAGAAATGGCATGTTTTCCCACCTGATTGGGAAAGATGTGACTTTGTTATCCATTTAGCTGTTGTCACTTTTGTTTCTAAAACTAAGGGAAAACAACTTGACAGTAGTTAGCTGATGACAAATGGTTAACTAAAAGTACCTCTAGAGCACCGTAAAAATGAGTATTTTTCACTAGAATCTTTGCAAACAAAGCCAATGCTACCTGTGAATGTGCAGGTGTGTGAGTGCAAATGGGTGTTTACTTGATGATGAAGAACAAAACTGATTTTCATGCACATCTTGATCACCTACTGCTACCAAACATATGGTGCCTTTCAGAGTGGTACGATCAAGTCATTATTGTAGGGATTCATGGATGTAAATGTTCAAGAGGAATGTGTCATATATAGTAGGAAGAACACTGGAAAAAGCTCTTAAAGTGAATAAACATATTTTGAGTATTGGGAAGTCTCAAAAGTAGAAAACAGTCTTTAAATATGTTGGGGGCATTACAGTTTACATTTCCTGAAGTAAAAAAAAAAAATCAGAATGTTAAATTATATACTAGTACAATAGCCAAATTGTACAGAGTCAATGTCTGAGGAATCTATTGTTCTGATAAGACATGTTAAATATTAGTAATATTTCTAGTATTCCAGGAGTCTTAGTGATTATGCAGTCAATGAAAATTTATATGAGCCATATTAATCTATTCACAGGTGCTATATTTCAAATATAAGTCTCCCTTTATAATAAATTTGAACAACTTTTAATCTCTCCTTTTTATTTGCCAAATCTACATGCTAAGCTTTTTGATATATTCTCAGTTTAGTCCAATTTGTCTCTTAACCTTAAAGAATTCCTAATGGGCTTCCTTAGAGGTCTTTTATTACCCTAGAACCACCAATGTAAAGCATTCCTGGCCTCAACAATATGACTGAGAAAATTCCTCAACTCTGGTTGATTGATTTAGCCAATCAACCTGAAAAGGAATCTCAAAAATGGAAGACATGGTCACAATAATGAATTAGATGTGCCTACCATTTTTAAGGAAATAATGACATATTTTGCCAATAATAAAATTTGAGCTTTCAAAAAATATAGATTTTTTAGAAAATCTGTATTTACCATCTCACAGTATTCAAAAAATAGCCTTTTCTGATAGTTGGTATTAACAGTAATGTTATGTTTGATACTATGCAGTAAAATAGGCCTCCATTTGAAATAGCTGCATGATGATTCACCAAACCCACATTTCTCATAAAACACAATGTTATGGAATCATTCATTGTATAAGACAGACAAAAGTACTTTAATGAAACTATAAGATATTAGTTAACATAATTTTAGATTTCATATTGCAACTAAATTTTATGAAAACATGTCTAATTAAATCTTTATAAATTATCAAAGACAATTCAATGAAATCAACTAAAATGCTCCTTCATTTCCCAAGTACAAAACTGGGTGAGATAAAATTACCTTCAAGTATTTTAAACAAAAGCTATCATATCATAATAAATAAAATACAGAAGTATCCATGGTAATGTAAATTTTTCTATTAAGATGATAATTTTAGAAATTTTAAAAAATAATACAATTAAAACTTGTCACTCGTTACACTGTTTTGACTATGGAAAATATAGCTATATTTTCTTAACGTATACCATTTTTTGTTATTTTTAAATGAACCAGTTGTTATTTTTAAATGGACTAGTAAGTATAAATTTTGCCTAAATTTCTATTGTTTTAGATGAGTAAGATATAATACAAGATGACCTTTTGGATTGGGAAAAGTTGTTAATTTAATATAAAATGATGGTTATTATTATTATTTTGTATTAATTTAGTTCTAACTAAAGTAATATTTGGATACCTCACAAGGTATTACTACCTTAGTGCAACCATTACCAAATCACCCATAGTCCACAACAAGAATCCACTGTACTTCCAATGCTCCTATGTTACAGTTTTCCAGCAGGAGATATTCCTTAATTCTGCATAAAAACCCAGAGGTTGACTGAATAAAACAAAACAAATTACAATTACAATGTACTCTCATGCTGCTATTTCAAACAATCATTTGCTTTCATGCCTAAAACATTTTTTTGGGATCTGAAAGATTTGAAGATTTTAGGTTGTCATTCTTTCACTCACATTTCATAACTGATTCTAAGAAATCAAAGGATGTATTAATATTAACAGCTTGTGTTGATTGATATAGATTATAGTTTCTATAACTAAGCAGAGTCCAATTAAAGTCATGCAGTCATGCATTCAGCACTGAAATGTGACATTAAATCAAATGTTAGGCATTTTAATTCATATTTTAGTACTTGCAGGTGGTTGTATGAAACATTAGTCACTGTAAGCTGTTCCCTGTGCTCAATGGTATAAGATCTTTTGTACTCACTTCCAGAAAATATTGATTTTGTCTAGAGATTATATAACAATTCTGAGACACAAAAGGGTAACATAATTTAATTTACCTAACCTCCTATTTTCCTAAAAAATATTTTAGGAATATATTTTTTATCACAAATATATCACAAATATTTCATTTGTGATAAAAATATCTATGTAAACACATTCTCATTCTAGAATTTGTGAGTTTAGAAAGTTCCATGGTCCACATATTGCTTGGGCTATGTTATAAACTAGACATCCTTTACATGTAAATATATACAGATTTTACAAATCCCTCTTTCATGGGATATCAATATTTTATATTTGGTTCTTTTGTCAGAAAAGTTATTTTCTTAATTAGTGAATGAAGGTTTCTGCAAATTATGTCCTATCCACAGCATTAAAATACAAATTTATAATGCATACAAAGATGTTCAAGAAAAGTCCAAGTAAACTTCATACAAAATAATACGTAATCACATTTTGTAATTTCAAACATACAAAGTTTGACATCAGGCAAAATGAACTTCTAAACATTACAAGTTAACACTGCATCTGGAATTGGATCAGTTACTGGTGTATTATATTTCATAATATGGGTCTTAGTAATTTAGCTGTGTAGGTTTAAGTGAAAATTCACTGAACTTTACTTTTAATGTTTGCTATTATTTATCATTAATCATTTAAATATTTACTACATCTTAATATATTGTTCACGATTGACAATAATGTATTCACTCAACAAACATTTTGAAATGGACTTGAACTGCTCCATCAACCCTTTTCCCAAGCTAAACCAACACTGGAGGGGGTGGCAGGACTTATTGTAGGCTTTCATTTACCTTCTTATTACCTGGGCATTCTTAAAGTCATCCCCATTACTATTCCCATTACTACTTTCTATTCCCATTACTACTTTCTCACTCTGGCCTCACTTCCACTTTCTCTTTCCCAGGACTGGCCTTACATTACCTGATGTTTCATACCTTCCAAATTCATTCTCTACAATGCAGTCGTGATGATGGACTAAAACAAAAAGCTGATCATTTTATCCTCTTACTTAAATTTATTTTAAGGCCTTTTCACTCACTATAAAATGAGTGATTATATATATATATATATATAGTGATTATATATATATATATATATATAAAGTAAAAAATAAGTGAGCATCAAATTCCTGAGAAAGAAGGAATTTGTAAATCTAGTTGTTGGGATTTTAGTTGCATATAGTTCTAGATGCATGAACTTTGCTAAGTCACAGGAATGCCAGCAAGTTGCATTCTATAGATAGATGTATGTGAGTTTCAGCCTGAGGCAGTAAGCTCATTTTAGAGTAAATTTGATGTACTCATGATCTTTTATTTTTTTCTCCTTGTTCCCTCTTGAGAGCAGTAAGTTCAGGAAATTGGAAGGTGTTTAATGACTGACTAACTGCATACAATACTGTACAGGATAATCTATGTAGAATTATGATTAATATATATTTCACGGCCCTTTAAAAACCTAGCTGATAAGCATTGATAAAATGACTAAAACATGGTTATTTCAAGAAATAAGGTAATATTTTTCTAAAATTTCTAAAATTTATCGAAGTACTTATTTAGTTATGTATGTACCGAATACTTTCTATTTACCAGTACTCAGGTCATAGGGATAAGAATATTAGTGAAAAACACATGAGGCAGACATTGTAATATGTATAGCTTTAAATAATTAATATCACTATGTACAATACACTACTTTATGATAATACCAAGTTTAGCAAACCCAAATTATCCCAAGTTGCTGAGTTCAGAGAAAAACTTTTCTGCACACCATTTATCATATCTGCCTACCTAGGTATAAGCATTTTGCAACACACTGTTTGGTTTGCAAATGCTCCTGATTTCACAGAGTGCAGTAGGGGAAATAATTGCTTCACCAATGATAATTGAAAAGATAGCACTCAAGTAAACCTTAAAGGTAAGGAATTGTACTTTGTAATTTTCTTCCATTAGCTTTACTTATTTTCTAAGAGGGGAGGATTTTGCCAGCTACTGACACCTTAAACACTAAATAGATTCTCAGATTCCCAGGGGAGAGTAAGCCCTAGGAAAGAAGAAAAACATAGAGCTGGAAACAGTAATTTCATAAAATCAACTTTGTCAAGCAGTTTCTTGTTCTAGTTGCTGAACTGCAATATAGGACAGATAGCCATAACCAAGTTGGCTCTTTTTTGAAATTAACATAAGCATAAATAAACATTTTAAAAATATACTACCTTATCTTAGGATCATACTAACAAAGTGAACCTCTGTCTAGACAATGATTATATTTTATCTTTTTAAATTTTTTTCTGTTGATTGCACATGTGTATGTGTATTGATTGTATATGTATATATACACATATATCTCTATACGTGTGTATATATACATATATACATATATGTGTGTACATACATATACATATATATTAACTACATCATTGCCTACCCTGATGTTCTCTCATCACCTTATCACAGGTGAATGATCTCAGTCTTTTGTGTCCTTCCCCTCCCCCATTTTCTTCCTCCTTCCTCTTTCTCGCTCTGTTTCAGTTCTGTATTTTCAGCAGTTTTATATTTTTCTTGTCATTTGTTTGTTTTTCCTAAATCCCTCATTTAAGTGAGACCATCACATATTTCTCTATTTCATTGGCTAATTTTTATGTTTAAACACTAATATAGTTGCAAAAGACTTTCTTTAACTCACATATTAGTATCAACAAATTTTTGAAATTATTCATTTTTAAGATTAAATACACAACAATCCTGAGGATAAATTTTTTAAGATTTTTTTACAGTTTAAAAGAAATGGGTTTATTAGAAAAAGAGAAAGAAGGGCATTGAGTTGCTGCTACTTTTGAAAGGAAAAGGTTTGTAAAAGAAATACCTACATTGACTCAGGCTGCTAGTCTTGGAATAAGATAAAATATTGTTTTTAATATGTTGGATTTATTTTTACTTAAATTCAACATGTATCTATAGTGACTTGAAATTTGTCTACCAGTAGAAAAGGCAGTAAATAAATATGGAGCAAGAGAAAATAATAAACTGTCTAAAAGCATTCACTCACATAACTCATTGTTTTTCACACCTTAAGTGTGGCAATCCCTTAATGAAAGCATGGCATATATTTTCATATCCTTCCTTCCTTCCTTCCTTCCTTCCTTCCTTCCTTCCTTCCTTCCTTCCTTCCTTCCTTCCTTCCATCCATCCATCCTTCCTTCCTCTTACAGGAAGCATGGCAATCCCTTAAGGAAAGTGTGGCATATATTTTCATTTCCTTCCTTCCTTCCTTCCTTCCTTCCTTCCTTCCTTCCTTCCTTCCTTCCTTCCTTCCTTCCTTCCTTCCTTCCTTCCTTATTCCCTTCCTTCCTTCATCTTAACAGTTTTAGTTATATAGTTCTTTCAACTCCATTAAGACAATTCATTCTGAAACAATTATAAATGTGATTCTAACAGAATGTTGGCTACTAATTTTGTGACCTGACACTACTCTACTGATTGTTTCTAATAGTTTTTAGTGGAGCTTAGTATTTTGTATATACCATGTCATCTGCAAATAGTAATAGTTTTACACTTTTTCAGTTTAGATACCTTTCATCCCTTTCCCTTACCTAATTACCCTAACCAAAATTTAATATTGAATTGAACAGAGATGATTTGAATGGACATCCTTATCTTCTATCTGTTCTTAAAGATATCAGTTTTCCCCCCAGTGAGTATTAAGTTAGTTATTATGTTACTAAGTTGTTAAGTTATTATGTGTGTTTTCCACATAGCCCCATTTTATTGTGTTTTTATAAATGGATGTTCAATCCTGTCAAATGTCTTCTCTGCATCTTTTGATAAGATCATATGATTTTTATCTTTTCTTTAGCACTTATTATGGTGAATTACATTAATTTGTACATGTTGAGCCATCCTTGCACTCATGGAATGAATCCCACATGATCAATGTCTTTTTGATGTATTGTTGAATTCAGTTTGCCTAGATTTTGCTAATAATCTTTTTCATATATGATCAGGATACTGGTCTGTAGTTTCTTCTTTTAGTGAAATCCTTACCTGATTTTGGTATCAGGTTAATGCTAGTCTCACAAAATATATTTGAATGAGTTCCCTCTTTAACTTTTTAGAAGAATTGGCAGTGTTAACATGGTCATCTTAGTCAAAGAAATATACAGATTCAATGCAATCCCTATCAAAATTCAAATTTATTTTCTGCTAGGAATTTAAAAAAATACTGAAACATCTATGGATAAAATATGCCCCATATAGTCAAAAAATCTGAGAAAAAAGAAGAATGTATGCATTATACTCCCAGACTTAAAATATAAAACTGAGAACCAATAAAAAAATAATAAAAACAGACACATAGAACAGTGAGATAGAAATGAGAGTTCAGAAATAAACAAAAATTTAAATGGACAGTTAGTTTATGAAAAAGGATCAAAGAACATATGTGGAGAAATGAAATTCTATTCAACAAATAGTACTAGGAAAACTGTATAGTCACATAGAAAAGATGAACTAGATCACTGTCTCATACTAAGCACAAAAGTAATTAAAAGTAGATTTAAAGACTTAATGTAAGACCAGAATCCATAAAATACATAGATGATCTATGCAAAACATTCTGCAGCATTAGATTGAGAGATGTCTTTGTGATCTGAGAGGCAACAGTTTTTTATAATTATTTAAAAACCTTTAATTAATGATTCCTCCCAAAATCTTTACTGAGTAATCACGCCTCACCTCCGCTGCACTCTCCTTGTGATATTATGAAAGTAACACTTAAGAAGTCTACCATAACTATCACTAAGCCAAGCAATATATAAGATGAATTTATTAAAATGTAAGAACTAAAGTAAAATGCATGGAAATAAAACCATTTAAATATACTATATAGGAAAAGTATTATTTTTTTGGCACTGATTTAGGATATACTTTTCCATATATATAAAAGAGTACATTTTTAAAGAAAGTATAATTTTAGTCATGAGTACATAAATAAAACATTTATGCCAGTTGATAAAGCAAACAAAATTGAAAGTGAATGAAAAACTAAGTTTAAATACTTGCAGCATATATGAAGACAGAGGGTTAATGATTTACAATATTAGAGTTTGCTTATGCTTTAATTTTAATATCCAACCATTAAGATAGGATGTGGAAATTTAATATAACAAAAAACTAAACAAATAAAAATGTTCCAAAGAGTAAATGTGCTTGACATTAATAGAAAATATAAAGAAACTAAGAGAAAATCATATACAAAAAATGTACAATCACAGCAATGATTAAATACATGTAAACAAATCACTAATAAGATATAGATTAATGTTATTATTATGACAAAGTACTTATAACAGCACCATTTTTTTTTTAACAAAAACAATTCTGACAGGATAAATCAAGAAGTCATTAGAAGGCCATTTAGTTTTAAAATATATGAAACAAATAAGTATATTTGAAATGGTTAGTAACTTTCAGCACATATAGCAAAGTGAACAAATCATTAAATAAAATGTCAAATAGCAAATTTGTTTTTCTATATGTATATATGTAATGACTAACAAGCAATATAAATAGTAGAGAGCAGTAAATTAATAATTTTTGTATTAAACATAAAATATTTCACTTGGAAAATCTAGATATACTCATAAAAATATTCATTTCTATAGTAAATTTTGGAAACTTTCTTTAAAAAGGAAACTAAAATTTACTCATTTTTATTACAAATCATGATATTTTATATGATTTCTGATTAAAATAATTCTTTAAATTTTCCGTAATTATTAGATGTTATATTAGATATTAAATATAACAAGAATGGAATTAAATGCCTCAAAGTGAAAATTCTTTCAAAACACCAAGAAGCAGCTCAAATCTAACAATAACTTTTTCTTCTGTAGCTTGCTAATTTTCCCTTAAGAAAGAAATGAAATGCTAAGTAGGCTACTCTATTGGGAAACTCACAAGGTAAATAAAAGAACAGATCAGAGTATTTAATTTATAAATCTGCAGCTGCTGTAAATGCTGACAGGTAATGCATTTAAATGTTGAAAAGAATTGACTGATTATTCAAAAAACATACACCCACTGTACATATATATGTATGCACAGAGTGTATGAGTGTGTGTGTATGTAGTGTATATATATATATAGTGTATATATATAGTGTATATATATATAGTGTGTATATATATACACATATATACATATATATTGTGAGAGTGCATATATATAGTGATATAGTGTTTGTATATATATATATATATATATATACACACACATATCTATAGTGTGAGTGTGTGTGTCTATCCACACTTTTTTTTCTGTTAAATGGAAAATTTATATGGCATTTGTGATTTAGAACAAAGATGTCTAAATCCTCTATGCTATTATGTTGCCTTCAAAGTTATTCTTAGAAAACTATATTTATTTCTCTTGTAACAAGCTTTAACAGCAAAATTCTACCACAATTTAAATACATATTTTAAATATAATTCCCCAGATGGGTGAACCTTGCTTTACAAAACAAATGGATTCCTGAAAAATAGTATATCTATAATTTTAAAAAAAGAATTATTTTCAAGATTGTATTAGATTTTGCTATTTAAAGGAATCATGTAAAAGCTACTTTGAAGATAAAGTTTCTGAAATGGTTTCTGAAATGAATAATTTTTTTGATTTTCTGAGGCTCAATAAAGTACACATTTAAAATTTATCAATAGATTAGAATTATTTCGGACAATTATATGCAATAAAAAATAAAACAGATAAACTTCAATTTACAACAGTACAAAACAGAATGACTCATGGATGCTGATTAGTTGAGTATATTCAGAAGTCCTGAATATATGCATTATTGATACTTTATGGCTTTAATTAAGACAATTGTCTTTTATGAAGTACTATAAAGTACAATATTAAAAAAATTTACACCTCCCAAATTAAATATAATTCCACAAATAAGCCCAACATGATTCTCTTAACATTTTTTTTTCTTTGATGCAGTACTAAATCCACCAAGCTGAAGTTTTTTTTCTCAATTTGTATCCACACTGATTATTCAGAAACAGATTATCAATTTATAGGTTTTCCAGGTGCTTGCCTTTTTTATTTGTATAGCCTTTTATTCCTTCTGGTTACTGTTGTTAAAATACTGTACAAACCAAGTGTAAATTCTGAAGTTCAAATAGATTTTGAAAAGGTTTACTAGTTCATGTATTAGATATGAAATATTCAACAAGATATTTTGACATCAGAGTGAGATTCACATTCAAGAGTGCTCTCAAAATATTACTACTATATTTATCACTGTTATTTGCAATAGTCAAGACATTGATAAATTATTGTGCACATGAACAAATGAGTGGATAAGGAGTATGAAGTATATTTGTACAATGGTATACTACTCAGCTATAAAAGCAGATGAAAACTTGTCATTTGCAAGAACATGAATTGTCTTAGAGAAAAACATACTTAGTGAAGTAAGTCAGAAAGATATCATGTGATTTCACTCATATATGGCACAAAAAGACATACAGTGAAGAAAATTCTGAACTCTGTAACCAAGCTGAAGTTATGGAAGAGGAAAAGGAGGTGGTTTAAGAGGGGAAAAGGGGCTAATACCAGCTGAAAGGCTTTTAGTGGTGAATGCAGTGTGATATATACAGATGGTAGTTGTGATGATGTAACTTAAATAAGGCACTTAAAAAGGGAAAATTCATAGAGATAGTTAATAGAATACAGGTTAGTTGACTTATGGATTACAGACTTCTTATATCCTTGCATGGCAGAAGAAACAGGCTATCCAGGCCCATTTTATAAAAGGGTAAAAAATTCCAATCATCAGGACTCTGCTTTCATGACTTAATCATCACCCCCAAAGATCCTACTTCTTAATATTATCATTTAGTTGTTTTAGGATTTTAACTTTTTTTTACAAAACATTTTTTTCAACTTAAAACATGCTACTAGCTATCCAATTAGATAAGAATCATTCTCTTCTTTGTTGTTGTTTTTGAAGTAATGGAAGACTGGAAATGTATTTCCAAAGTATCACCTAAAAATTACTATTATAATTTAAATCATTATGATGGCTATTATGTTTCTTTATAACATTAATAACCTTTTTAATTCTTTAAAATTATTTCTAGTCAAAATATCATCTTGCAAGTAAGTCCTGGTGTTGTCTGTCAAATTTCTACTAAGTTATTTGAAAATAAGAAACAAACTCAGATTGATACTTCTAAAAGGAAAGCTTCAAAACCAATATCTTGTCTGAACACAAGTTAGTAATTAGGATAATGACATTGAAAGCAGAATTCCTCTTAGAGAGAAACAGACTTTGCCACCTTAAAAATTTTACACACCAAAATAAACAAGGGTACCTCTTCATCTTTCTACCTCTACCTGATATCTGGTTCAGGCACTCAGAGTCTGTATCAAAGAGATAACTGGGAAGTTAGCCATTGGCTTTACAATTATTGATTTGTAGATGATAGAGCTTTGTCCCTGCACCCTAATAAGTTAGTCTCTTTCTTTCTATAAAAATTTACAGCCTGAAGTTCTTAGGCACCTCAACTTAGGAAGTTGCAAACAACTGCATAAAAATGTGAATGAAAAGACCCAGAGAGGCAGTGGATCCTAAATGCTCATGACAATGATGTGTGGTTCTAACAAGCATATCATTTAGGTAGGCTTGAATTAGGAGTACACCTGCAACCTTGGATGCAACCTGAATTTTTCAAGTGTCATCCATACTTTCTATAAAGAATATCTGTTAATTTTAATATCTCTAGACCACACTTTCCAGTCAGACATATTCCATGGTTCTATTTCCCAGCAGAGAGAAATTTTAAATAATGACACTATAATTTGTTCCTACAGCACTAAGGGGAAATCTCCTAAATCTTCCTAGTACTCAGCATATACAAAACTTATTTATTTATACTTTGAAAATTATATGTTGCACATTTCAGTGTTGTATTGGTACTTAAGCAGTTGGGATGGAAACTGAATACTTAAAGTTATTAGCAAATTAAAATTATAACTAAAATTATTAGCAAATCTCTTTAATGGAGTAAAGGTAAAGAAGTCAATTCATGATGCATGGGATGGGTATATGTGGACCAAAGGAAAAAGAGCCATGATTATCAGCAAGATAAAATGGATATTTTGCTTTTTGTCAAAGATAAAGTACAAAAAAGCAAGAAAAGAGAAGCATACAAAATTTCTGAATTCTAGGCTACAGAAGTTAAAGTAGGTATCAAAAATCCTCAGTGGCTAAATGTTATTATTCATGAAATAAGGCTGCTAATATTCAATTCAAAATTATTTTACTGCTATGACACTACATTCATCATTCATCCTGAAACTTCAATAACACCTAAAATGTAATTCCAAACCTTGTGTGAAAATTGTATAGTGTATATGATGATGTTTTGTTTTATTTTGTGTTTTCTTCAAAAGACACTTGGCTCATTTTTAATTCTGTTTGACAGAAGTTAGGTCAGATATTGTATATTTAGGAGGCCAAGAAAACAATCAATCAAGGAAGAAAATGTTCAAACCATGAGAACAGGAATAATGTTTTACCATCGTCTAAAACACTTCAAAATATGTGGAAATGATTCTGTAAATCTAGAAGATAAAAAATTTGAATTAAATGAGCCATCTTTAGATCTCAGGAGGACAGAAGTATCCAAAATTCTGGTAGACTATGAGTTACAATGAATGAATAAATAGATAAATATTGCATTAAAGAGACCACAGAAATCATAGAAACCACTCCTCATTCTAAGTATAGAAAAGAGAAGCAAAAGAGCTGATTTGAAGAAATATATCATCAAGATGGCAACTCCAAAAACACAGCTTGGATCTCTGCTTAGTGGCATTTGACCACATCAGAACATTTTTTAATGTTCCATGCAATATCTTTCTAGTTTAATAAGGCTACACACTCTAAATTTTGCTTTAGATGATATTCATATTTTATCTCTGAGCACACTTGAATACATAAAAAAATTGAAGAAATCTGAAGTTATATTAAAAAAAAAACATACTCAGAGTTCAGCATTGATGTTTTTCAAATCCATTATCCAGATTTTTGATACATGCTTATTTAGTGTATTAATTGGGATAGAAATATTCTTCCCTAGGTATTTTTGACCACTATTGTCAGTAAAATAGATAAAGTCAAAATAGCTTTTCTAATCTATTATCTCTTAAGTTTTTAACTTAATGCTCTCCTTAGGTAAGAAAGTTATAATAGTTGAAAAGAGGGAACTACAGAGTAAGATCTATTATTGGAAATTCTGAAATACAGGCAGGATGATGTCTGATTCTTTTCAAATTAATCATTTTATATTCGCTGCTTCCTTTCTTTCCCAAGGATTAGAAGCATGGTGCTAAAAATAGCAGGTAAAACATTTTACATGAGTAAAACTGGAACAGGTTTCTATAAATAATGCATTTCAAATTAACTAGCTGCAACATCCTTGACATACAAAATTTGTATGATTTCTACATACAAAACATAGTCACCACATCCATTACTACTAAAAACCTTTAATCCCTCCCAGTTTATTCTAAGTTCAGTTTATACTTTCCCTCCATTATACCCAGTTTGCATCAGGAAATTGTTCATATATGGAGTTTCCGGTGTGTTTTATTGATGTTTTCATCTCTATGAATATTATACATTACTAAGAATTTTCCTTTGGAGGTAAATATCTATTTCTGAAATAATACATCACATTTGAACATTTGATATTTTGAAAAAGAAAACTAAGACTAGTAGCTATAGTTGTGTCTATATTTCAAATACAAATTGATAATTAAGGGATTTATAGATAATAACTATTTGGGACAGAGTTACAAGAAACTAATTTCTCAGAATCTAAGTCTCAGTAACTATCTTCTCACTCTTTCTTTCTTAGAGCTACCAACCTCTTCATTTATAGTTACTGTCTGCTTTAAAGTTATACATTATTTAAATCTCTAACAGTTCCTGTTTAAGTTAGTAATCTCAGAAATAAATTTTTATAATACCTAAATATCTTAACAGTATCTTAATGTGTAGTATCTAATTTGATCATGACTATGATAAATGTAAGTTACTATTTAATAAGTAGGGAAATAGTTTCTTGAGTCATTGGTAACATTTTCATGGCTATATAGTCTTTTTCCTTATTCATAGAAAGATAGAGATTACTGTGACTCTACTAAATTATCAAATCCCAAGCAGTTTGCCAAATATCCTTCATTCCTGAAACAAACAGATGGAAGAGAGATCTAGGACAAATTCTTGACTGCAGAGAAACCCAGAAACTTTTGGGAACACACAACATTGATGTAATTAGCTGAACCACATTTGAGCATAGTAGATAATTTAAGATTCATCTTGAACAAAAGCAGGTTAAAAACTAGGTTCTTTATCCTTGAAACCTTAGCAGAGTTTAAGGGCAAGTATTCTGAAAGCATCTGGTCCATGCTTAAATGCCACCACAGGCACTTCTTGATTCTTTGCCCCTTAATCTATTATTAATTCCTCTCAATCTCAATTCACTATACATAATTTGAAGGTTTGATATGAAGACTTAGGAAAATAAGACTTCTATAATCATGACACAAAATAAATAAGAATTGTCACTCTTATCCATTTTCATGAATTAATCAGCTCTTATACATTTAGATGATAGAAGCACAAATGGACACATCTAAAACCAAACAAAAACCCCAAAGTTCTAAGTATTTAACCACAGATAGAATAAAATTCCACCCATTTGCTACTTCTATTTATTTGTGGATTAAATTTACTTTTTATTGAGGTAACATTGGTTTACAATGTTTGTTTGATTTTCTATTTGGTTGAACTGATATGTTATTTTTAGAACAGGTTTACTCTCAAGCAAGAAACAATCCAATCCAATCCACCACACTATCTGAAGGAGACCTGACTTGACACCATAGAGTATACTTGTACAAATATGGATCATGCGCTGGTAAGAATACCTGGAATATTTGTAAAATATTAAGCAGCAAGCACATTATGAATCTCATTAATGAAAATATTTAGATCAAACAAGAAATAGTTCAGATTTTCTCTCTGGATGAATTTGAATGTATAAATGGATTATGCATTTTGGAAAAATGTGTGTGTGTGCAGATGTGTGTATATTTTCAGCTTCAATTCCAAACTTAGACAAATTGACAATTCTCTCAGCTCCATCTCTTACATTATGGCTTTTTCAATTACTTTCTCCCTCGGCCCACACGTCTGTATCTATTTAGACTGATTTCAACATTTTAATCATAAAGTTCCACTGAAAAGGATTCTGGGGTTCTAGTTTGTATTCTCCCACAGTGTGGTGCTCAATATTTTGGTTCATTAACATTCCTGTATCTAACAACCTTTAGTGACTCTCATTTTTCAACATGATTATGCTTAAGATACTTAAGAAGATATTGAAGGTCCAGTTTTGACCTGTTTTCTTCTGCCTTCTCATTTTTTCTCTATCTCCCTGCTGCAGTTTTCTAAGCCTCAATAACACTGCACTGTCCCAAGTGAAAACACAAACTTGTGTTGATTTTGTGCTTCTGCAGATTCTTATCTTTCTGCCTGAATTGTTTTTCTTACTTCTATAGTTGGCTCATTCCTATTCATTTTTACAATTTAGTTTAGAAGTCACATTTCTTAAAAAAATTTCCCTGACTTCTCATATAAATACACACAAAGGCATGCCTTATTGAGATGAGTGTTCCTTAGTAATATCAGTGTTCTATCTCCTTAATGTTTTGCTACTAAACCTTCAAGATGCTTCATTATATATTTATTCTCTCCAGTTTGCTAGACCTATGATTAATGAAGTTGCACAGTTCCCAACTTTCAGAAGGCCTACACATTCGGATTTCAGTGCTAGAGTCATTATCTTGGCATTTTGAACAACTTTATCTTGACTGTATATATTAATCTTAAGTAAAGTTTAATACAACAATGAAGGCTGCTAACTGTGTGTCTGGGTGTGTATGTGTGTGTGCGTCTGTGTGTTTGGGGGATGGAGAGGGGTAGAAGGGAGAAGGAAAAGGGGTGAAGGAGAAGGCATGCAATCATGACTCAAGGTATTTAGTCTCCTGTATCTCCCACTGCTCTTCTAAAGATTCTCACATGCTCACTTTTTTGCCAACCAGTACCCTGGAGCCATACTGTCTTACCTTCCACCCATCCCTGCCCAGTGACCACGACAACCCTATACTCCAAGGGGAGCTAGACACAAGGCACAATGGAGATAGGGTGGGGTAAATGTTCTGAGGTATCTCAATGAAGTTCACTGTGGCCAACTCCACCCCAAGTTAGTATATAATCTTGTATTTCGAAGGCATTTCAGCCTTTCCCAATCCAGAAATCAAATGCTGCTTGACTGAAAGACCTCCTGCATGAAAATTACCCATTGGGGGTTAAGTTGGTGAGTACTGTAAATAGAAAAGGAGAAAAAAAAAGTAAAGAAAGACATAGCAAAAAATGAAATACTTATATTTTATGATACTTAATAGTGCTTCATGCTTTTTGAAAAAGGGCCCAGCATTTTGATTTGCTCTAAATCCTTTGACTTATAAACTCATCCTTCTTGCCTGAGACTAAAGCTCTTTATGTTTGGGACTATATTATTTGCCTCAGTAACTAACATAATGAGGATCCAATAAATGAGTAAATTGTATATTACAACTTACCCCCTTCCATAAGAAAATGTGCTGAAATGGTAAGTTCTGTGCAAAATATGAAATATGGAAGAGTATTTGCAGAAAACTTTGACTTACTCATCATGATACATAATAAATAGCACATAAAAGCTGTAAAAAAATGGAAATAACATTTTCTTCACACTAATAAAATTGAGTTCGAGTTCGCTCCCTGCCTTTTTCAAAGTAAAGGATTGAAATCTTTTTGCAAAAACAATTTTGTTGTCTGCCATATTTTATAAAAGAAAAGGCTATAAGTGTCTTCTCTTTGATTTGATAGTGTGATGAAAAAAGTGGTTTTCATCAGTAAAGGGTTTTGAAATTACACCAAGTAGTAGCACACTGTTTGGAAGAAAAATACATTCAAAAAAGAAAAACACATCTATGTATGCAAATAGACAATGGTGATTAAATAAATCAAGAGATGTACTACTCCATGAACTATAGTACCAAAGTTATTTGTCAGTTTGTCATGTTTATAATATTTATTTTTATCATTTTATACATATTGATTTAACCCATAGAAAGGGGGGGGAAGGTTGGAGTTAATGTTTACATAAACAAACATCTGTGAGACATGGTTAGTTAAAATTAGGTGGCTGTTAATTTATATTCATTCGGTTTTCTACTACTGGTAACTAGCACTATAATAAGGAGATATATCATAATCTGGTTTTCGTGGAAAAATCCAAGAATCTTCCAGAATCAGATATTGATCAGTTCTTTTCATATTTTCTTTTATTTCTTTGAATTATTTTATCATGGCATTTTAAACTTTGAACCTGATAGAAAGAAGAGATCTTCCATGGTTCTGTGATTGGGATTTGGAGATGTGTTCTCTTTCCATGGTATGGTATGCCTCTCAGGAATCCAGTTATCATTTATTTTTCTTGTCTCCCCATTACTGACTTTGTAAGTATTAAGAGTACAAAACTTCCAGTTTTCCAGTCGATAACATGGTATGTCAGGGAGAAATAATGTGTAACTCACTTTTTTAGCAGCAGGGTGGGTGTTGTGGGGTCTATCATCAATTATTGCCGTGTGTATGGATGTAGCTAAGGCTTAGGGAACCAGTGATAGTCTTCCTCTGTGACTTTAAGACTTGCATATCTACACTCTGTAGGCTGGGTTTTCTGTGCAGTTTTCCAGTACTTTCTAACTTAGTTTCACTGTATATTCTTTATCCCCATAATTTCCTGATCCCAAGGGAAAGGGAATTAGGTCACAAATTTCTGAGTTATGTCTTCTTCACTGGGTATGCTCTCCATCCAGCTCAAACAGGAACTCTCACAAAAAGTTCCCCCTGTTTAGGTCTACAATAAGCAGCTTTGACCTCTCTGGGTGTGGGTTTAAATCATGGTGTCTGCCCATATGAACATGTGCTTTGTTGCCTAGAGATGAATTTTTTCCAGCTTCTCTACTGTTGCTATTGTCAGTGTTAGTCTTCATTGTTAAAAAAGTCCTCTATTTTTGCCAATCATAAAATCCACTGAGTGTAGTACTTGACTCAGCTATTCTAAATTCACCTCCTGATAGAGAAGCAGCAAACTTCCTCTGAACAAATTTCCTCATCTCCCTGGAACATTTTAAATTACAAAGAAGTTAGTCAATGTTTTACTTTATTCACTCATTTATTCTTTTAGTTTTATACCAAACACACATGGGATATATACTGTCTGAACAACATAGAACATAAACAAATATTTGAGAGCCAGATACATAGCTTTTAACAGCAACAAAATCTTTTAGCAAGCTGTTCTATTGGACATAATTACCTGAGTTCCATGATCATCAGTTTCTAAATATGTGGCAGACATACACCATGTTTCAAAAGTATTGTAAGATAAATTTGTGTACAAAAGAGTAGATATCTCACAGACATTTGTTTCTTCTTCTCCCCAATATATTTATTAAATGCTGTTATAGTGGAAATGGAAAATGAAGATGGATCAATTATACCTACTCCTCATGGAGCTCATGTTCTTAAAAGAAAATGACATATAAAAATAATTTTCAAATGTTCTAACATGCATTTTTAACATGGAAACAAGGGAAAGAATGAAAATAAAGTTCTATAAGAATTTAAAAGGTGGAATAACTAAAACTAAGAAAAAGGTGAAACAAATATTAACTTTTAGGAAAAATGTATATAGCTATTTTCTCAATGTTACTATGTTTTTATTTATGTCACATTTTGATGCTGCATTTTTAACATAATGAGGTTATGTATTATGAAAGAGTTTCTAAATAAGGCTCCTATACTGATAAATTATGTTTCAGGAAATATAAACTGAAGATTTTATAATTTAATTGTAGAAACTTATACTTACATGTTTTTAATTTCACTTTTCAACTTGTATTATTGTTTTCCATTTAAAAGAATCTCACTTGAACTTTACTAGCAGGTAATAATTTTTCATTATCAAGAATATTATAATTTCTACTATTAGCTACCATGTAATAAAATGTTAAAGGCTAATTTAGTTAATTATTATAATTTAAAATGTTTGATGATTCACTTTACTATATTTCTGAAAGATTAAATGAGCTTTAGAACAAGGATTGGAGTGTAGAATTTCACAGTACAATTTGCCTTTACATAATGAATTTATGATTTTCACTTCCTTTATTTTTCTTGAGAATTTACAGACTCATTGCAAATTCTGAATTTAAATTAGCTCTCTGAAAAATACAGAAATCAGCAATGTTTTTAGTATTCAGAAAGTGATGAAGTGGTAAGTACAATACTTGAAATGTCTAGGAAACATAGGTCATTTTGTCCATAGGTTTTATGATGAATCTTGGGCTGAATGAGTAGAAGCCTAAGAAGCCAAAAGAAATCCTTTGAAGAAAGAATGAAGTCCCCCACAATCTCTTTATTATATCAGGTAATTGAATAGATTTATTAACAGAACAAACAAGAAAAATAAGTGGAAAGAGATTGGTAAATTGATTCTATCTACAATTGTTACCCACTAAGATACCACAATTTCATGGGATGCAGTTCATAAAGCACCATTTTTAAAATGTGGATATAATGTGAGACTTTGCCAAAATTTTGCTGTAGTCTGGATAAAATACTTATTTTCTGCTTTTTTCCAATTAGTAATGTAACCTCATTAATTAAGGAAATAAGGCTGTCTTGATAACTCATCTACAAATGCTTAATATTTCTTGCAGTTTTTCTCAAGCTTTTCCATTTTTAAAATTCCTTTGTGATTATGTCCCAAATTCACTCTATGTTTAATGGTTCAGAGGCTGTAAAACTCTTGCAATTCTTTTAAAAAGTAAAATGTATTAAAGCTTTTTTTCAAACCTTTCCCTTTCATAATTCTTCAGAGCATGCAAACATTAATTGAAAATACAATTTTCAAAACCAAATTTTATGACTATATATTTGACTGTAGAATTCTATTACATTCAATGCTTGTTCTATAGTTTTTAACTGACTTCAGTGCCAGAAAACTGTCTCAATACTTAAAAATAATTCATTGTATTCACATAATTATTAAAATTTCCAAAGCATTCCCATGTGTGTTTAAACAAATTATATAATTTTTTTCCTATCAGAATAATATTATGAAGCGTTCAAAGGAATAAAATTAGTAAAATATAACTATTATTATTTTATCTCTCAATTCCAGAGCTTGAATTAATCAAAATGAATAAGAAGTCTCTTAACCAATGAACATCTATATGGAAACAAATGCAACAACCTGGATGAGATGGACAGATTCCTGGGAAAATGCAACTACACAAAATTAAACAAAGAAGAAATAGAGAACCTAAATAATCCAATCACATGCAGCAAAATTGAAGCAGTCATAAACACTCTCCCTAAAAACAAGTGCCCAGGACCAGATGGATTTACAAATGAATTCTACATGAATTCAAAGATGAAATAACATCTGTACTGCTAAAACTCTTCCATAAATCGAGAAAGAAGCTACCAAATACATTCTATGATGCAAATATCACACTCATACCAAAAGCAAGTAAGGACAGCACCAAGAAAGAAAACTATAGACCAATTTCCCTAATGAACACGGATGCAAAAATTTTAAACAAAATCCTAGCAAACTGAATCCAACAATGCATAAAAAGCATTATTTACCATGTCCAAGTGAGATTTATCCCAGGGGCACAAGGATAGTTCAACATCCAGAAACCAAATAACATAATTCACCACATCAACAAGAAGAAAAACAAAAATTACATGATCATATCAATAGATGCAGAGAAAGCATTTGACAAAGTCCAGCACCCATTTATGATAAAAACCCTTGAAAAACTAGGGCTTGAAGGAACATACTGCAACATAAAAAAAGATGTCTATGACAAACCTACAGCAAACATCATCTTAAATGGGGAATATATAAATCATTCCAATTAAGATCTGGAACCAAGCAAGGATGCCCACTCTCTCCACTATTTTTTAACATTGTACTGGAAGTTCTAGCTAGGGCAATAAGGCAAGAGAAAGATATAAAAGGGATACAAATAGGAAAAAGAGGAACTGAAGTTATCATTGTATGCAGATGATATGATTCTTTATGTAGAGAACCCAGAAAAATCTACAGAAAATCTTCTCAAAACAATAAACCAGTTCAAGAAGGTAGCTGGTTACAAAATCAACACACAGAAGTCAGTAGGTTTCCTATATGCAAAAAGCCAAGCAGCAGAAGAAATTAAAAAAGCATCCCATTTACCATTGCACCAAAAACAATTAAATACCTGGGAATAAACCTAACAATGCACGTGAAAGAACTATACAAAGAAAACTTTAAAATGCTGCTAAAAGAGATAGAAGAAGACATAAGGAAATGGAAAGATATTCCTTGCTCATGGATTAGAAGAATTAACATCATCAAAATGGCCATCCTACCAAAAGCAATCTACAGATTCACTTCAATCCATATAAAAATTCCTATGACATTATTTAAAGAGATAGAACAAAAATTACTGAAATTCATATGGAATAACAAAAGACCTTGAATAACAAAAAGAGAGAGACCTTTAATAATAAAAAGAGAGAATGGAGACCTAACTATTCCAGACTCCAATTTATACTACAAAGCCATAATAATTAAAACAGCATGGTACTAGTATAACAACAGACAATCAGACCAATGGAACAGAATTGAGAGACTGAAAATAAAAACACACATATATAGTCAACTAATCTTTGACAAAGGAGGGAAAAACTTAAATTGGAACTAAGGTAGCCTTTTCAATAAATTATTCTGGGAAAAATAGACTAAGATCTGCCAAAAAAAAATGGACCAAGACAGCATCCTCACACCATGTACAAAAACCAACTTAAAATGTATAAAAGACTTAGATGTCAGACCTGACACCATAACATACCTAGAGGAAAACTTGGCAAAACCCTCCATGAATTACAAGTCAGAAATCCCTTTTTGGAAACATCTGCAAATGGCAAAAAACTGAAGGAAAACATAAACAGATGGAACTACATCAAAACAAAAAGCTTTTGTACAGCAAAAGAGACAACAGAAAAAAACTAAAAGAAGCCCAACCAAATGGGAAAAAAATTTTGCTCTCCACAAGAGTGATAAGGGTTTAATAATGCAGATCCATAAGGAGCTTACACAACTAAACAAAAACAAAACAAGAAGCCCAATCAAAAAATGGGGAGAACTAAAAGACACTTCTCCAAAGAGGAAATACAAATGGCCAACAGGCACATGGAAAATTGCTTAACTTCACTAGCAATAAAGGAAATGCAATCAAAGCCACAATGAGATACCACCTTACACCAGTAAGAATGGCCCACATCCAAAGAATGGGTAACAACAAGTGCTGGCATGGATGTGGAGAGAAACGAACACTCTTACACTGCTGGTGGGAATGTAAACTGGTCCCTCAAACTAATGAAAATGGAACTACCATTTGACCCAGCAATCTCTCTTCTGGGAATCTACCCAAGGAGACCTCAATGTTGGTAGAAAAGGATACCTGTTCTCGGATGTTTACTGCAACTGCAGCACTGTTTATAATTGCAAGGACATGGAAACAACCCAAATGTCCCCAAAAAGATGAATGAATGAAGAAGGTGTGGTATATATACAAAGTGGAGTATTACTCATCATTAAAAATGACAAATTTGATGAATTTATAGAAACATGGATGTATCTAAAAGAAATCATATGAGCAGAAACAAGTCAGAAAGAAAAAAACAGAAACCAAATGGTTTCACTAATATATGGACAACCAAATGAAAGTACACAACAGGAGGGTGGGGACTAGCTAGACTTTTCAGGGAGGGGAGGTGGTGGGTGACCCCCGTAGATTAAAATGATGTGAAATACATATATATATATAATTTTTAAATAAAGAAGTCTCTGAACCAGAAAATTTAAAAAAATCTATAGCTTTCTAACATTTAGATTTCATGTCAAACATTTAGGCAATTTCATTGAATTTATCTATCTTAGTTATTAGGGGAGAAGCTCTTGAAAGTGAAGGGAATAAAAGACAGTTTTAACTGAAATTGGGTTTACTATCATTATTCAAACTTCTTTGGTATTTGTGGCTACTTTTTACAGATTATTTTAATTGTTTATTTACAGGATAGCTAGGGAAAACAGCATAATAAATTATTTTAACCCAGCAATTGCTCTTTTGGAAATCTACCTAAAAGAGACCAAAACACTTATACAAAGGGACACCTGTACTCATATGTTTATTGCAGCACTATTTATGATAGCGAGGACATGGAAACAACCCAAATGCTCCAAAACAGATAAATGAATGAAAAAGATGTTGCAAATTTACACAATGGAATATTATTCATCAATTAAAAATGATAAATTTAAAGCATTTGAGATAACATGAATGGACACAGAAGGAATCATATTAGCAGAAATGTCAGGAAGAAAAATAAATGAAAACAGATGTTTTCCCTTATATACGGGATAGGGAAAGCAAAAGGCCAAGAGGAAAGGTAAAACAAGTTAATAACCAAACTATAGTATACAGCTGAGGGTGGAGGGAGGCAGAGGTTAGGGAGGGGAGGTACATGGGGGATCACACAAATGATAGTCCATGGGTGAGAAGATGGTGGGAGAATCCCAGGGAATACAAAATATATGCATATATAAATTAATTAAATAATTAAAAATATACCTATATTTGTACATATATATTTATATATAGATATATCTATAATCAGATTTTTATATATTATAAATATACATAAATGAAAATAAATAATAATCAAAAACTCAATATTTCTAGGAAACATAACATTACCTAAAGGTAGGACCTCAAGAACCTCAACCAAAAATTTTCTTCACAAATCTACTGAAGAGTGTTAACATTGCAGCAACACACTCAGATGTATATTAAAAACAGATCACAGTGGGTATATAGACTAGTTGAAAGCAAATGCAAGAAGAGAAGAAAAAATAAATTAAGTGTATACTTACAATATTTTAAATTGAAGAACAGTAACAAACATTCTGTATGAGGCAATAATAAGTTTTCATTTGTCAAGTAAGAGGTCTGGTATAACATTTCTATAATTGTAACATACAGTGTATGACATAAGAAATACTCTGGAATTTATTTTTAGTTAAGATGCAATCAATTAATCATTTCTATCAAAGCTAGCTGTATAAAGTATTTTCCTATATCACATATTCTTAGAGAGAACACAGTTGACCAAGAGAAATATGATCTTAGCAAGAGAGTAAAATGGGCATGTAGTGTGCAAGTACCATTATTAAAGAAACAGGTCATCACTTGTAGATGCTGTATATGCACAATAAAACATTTGTATAAAACAAACGCTTGCAACCAAATGACAATGAAAGTATATAAACTTAAAACTTCACAGTTCAGTTTCATAATCTTATAATATTTTGATATATTTTGAAGTTTTAATATTAATGTTAATGTCCATTATGTTAAGACTAAAAAGTACTTAAAATACTTTCTGATTAAGTACATATCAAGGTCATTTTACTGCCTGTATGTAGGTGCTATAAAAAAAAACGTGTATTAGGTAGAGTCTTTTTATTGTTTCCAATCATAGCTGTGTGTACAACTTTTTATACTTTCATATAGAAAGATATTATACCTGAAAAAAATAATGATTTATAAAAATATAATGACATCAATCTTTAACAAAACTTTACATATGCAAGGTGCTGAACTTGTCCTAGATAGAAAATTTGAGAGAATGAATGGGGCAGTAACTTGAGGACTTTAAAATATAAACAGAAGCAGGAAGGAATACTGAGTTTTGAAATATTATCAGAGTTCTATTAATTTCCTCTCCCACATCCCTTACAATAACCCCTTTATCACCCCAACCTTAAGTAAATGAAATTAAGAAATCAGAAATGAGATCAGAGGTACCAAAGAGCTTCTAAAGCAAAGTTCTCCAGCTCTGGCTGAATCACTGAAAATAAATTTCTAATGAAGGAGAACAGAGAGAATATTCCTGATTTCCAACTTTCTTCTCTTTTGTCTTCCTTTCTAACTCCCCTTCCTTCCTTTACATTTTGTTAATTTTCTCTGTTTTATATCTTAGCCTTAAGACATCTCATTTTATGGAGGCAGCAGCAAGAAAGGAGAAATCAGAGAATCCAAATTCTGAGGAAAAGGAAATTTCCTTTCCTTTGGTTGAACTACAGTTCATAAAGATCGAGTTGACTTCTACCACTTACTTCTTTCTTAGTTTTGTAGGAGCCATTTGCATTGTTTTTCAATGAATGCTTTTTACTTACTTATTTATTTATATTATTTATTTTTATTTATTTATTTATTTTTTATTCTTGAAATAAGTTGTCTTAAATGTTTTGGTAGATGAAACAAATTCATGTGTGTCTGTGTGGTTGAAAAAGAATAGGTTTTAGGGACCAGATATGAATGTTTGAGGACCATGAAATAGCAGTGAGGAAAACTTATTTTAAAGGATACCAATAGTCTACATGTAAATCAAGAATTCATGAGAAACAAAGTTATAGTGAAGACTGAAAAATGAGCTTAATTCAGAAAAGTGTGAGGAACACATTTGACTGAGAAGTTTGTAACAATTAGTTGGAGGTTGGAAGTTTAGGTATGTATTCCAAAGATGTTGGAACTAGAAATATAAATGGGGAACTGCCAACAGATAAATGCAGTGTAGCTTTAAAGGGCATAGTTTAAAAATCTGTTTATGGAAAGCTAATTTGTTTAAATGGCTGATTATATCTCATGAAGTTTTGCATTCTGAAACAGGAGCATGAGAGATTTATCACTGACATTAAGTGGGGAGGGTTGATGTTATATCCTAAGGGCAGTGGTGTTAATATGCAAATTTATAAGAACAAGGAGTTCCTTCCTTCCTTCTCTATATTTTACCACTTAAATATACCTTTGATTGCTACAGTAATTTAACCTTCACCTAATTTCACTAAATTACTTGTAAACATCAGGTAGTAAAAGTTAATTGAAGAAATGTAATTGGATATTTTGAGTATGGCCCTACTACACAATTAAGCAATTCTTTCTGACTGATAGTTTTAATGAGACATCAGCTTAAAATAAAAGCTTGGGAAATATATTTTCCTGACTTTCATTATTGGGCTACAAATGAAACAGATCCTGATGGGAAAATGGTTTTGCTTTTCAGTCAAGAAATATTTCTTGAGTATCTAAAAGGAAGGTAAGCATCACTCAGTGGTGATCTTTTTTTTTTTTTTATATATTCATCCAATTACCATTAGTAGTTCAAAATTAAATAGCAATATCAAAGTTAATTAAAAATCAAGGGGTCAAAACAACTTACATCAGGAAACATTGTTTTTATTTAATTGTGTGTCTTTGGAATAGGTCAAGATAAGGCAAGTAAAGCAGTAAAACAAGATTAGAGACCAATAATAGAAGAAATGTATAACCCAAAAAGAGAAATAGAATGAAAATGAGTACAACCAATGTGAGTATTAACATTTGAGCAATTGCAACTAGAAGGCTTTCAGCTAGATGTGGTAGCACATGCCTGTTAGCCAAGTGCTGGAAGGCAAGAGGCCAGGGATTGATTGAGTTTGTGGTTTCGAGACTATGTCAGGCAACATAGTGAGACCTGGTCTCGGAAAAAAAAAAAAAGGAAGAAAGAAAAAACCCAGAAGAAAACAGTATCCCAGTTAACATAAATGAGTTCTAAACTAGATAGCATCTATAGTGTGATGTACAAAAGATATGAACCCAAAGCACACAATATAAAATTTGGATCTAAGCTGAACTAGATTTCTTTTTTTGGTTATATGTGAATAGAATATATGATGGAGGTTCAAATCAAGCTCTACTACGTACTGTTTGTTATGTCTTTTTGATAATAAACATAGCTTTACTTACAAGTTAGTTATTATGTGATTAATTATAAAGTTCAACATTTATGGTTATTTTCCCATTTAAGTATTTCTGTATTTATTAGCGTGGTCCACACTACACATTTACGAATTTATATTAATGAAACTTACTGATAAAAATATAGGCCTTTCAACTTAAAGGAACAATTGCCTTGTTATGTATATAAGATGCATTGATGAAGATGTGGTATATATACACAATGAAATATTACTCATCAATTAAAAATGACAAATTTGATGATTTTATGGTAACATGGATGTACCTAGAAGAAATCATATTAGCAGAAACAAGTCAGAAAGAAAAAGAAAGAAACTGAATGGTTTCACTAAAATATGAACAACCAAATGAAATTACATGAGTAGGGGGGACCAGCGGGAGCAGCCAGGGAAGGGAGGTTGTGGGTGACCCCCAGGGATTACAATGATGTGAAATATATATATATAAATAAATTATTTATATAGTAATAAAAAAGAATATACCATTAGGAAAAGAGGAATTTTAAGCATTTCTTCCATTTATAAAGATTTTTCACATGTATGTTCTTCCCAATTGAAGACTTGCAGTTGACTAGTACAAACTTCTCTATAAGTTATTATATATAGTTCAAACCAATATCTATAACTGTAACAATATCTAGAACTATATCTCAAATTCATGACAAATTAAACTTTGTGTTTTCTCAATCTGTGACCTTTTAGAACCTTCAGAACATCCAGAACAATTTGTCTAACTTCTTTCTGTCTGTAATATAGTAGAAGCAGGTTTCCCTTCCTTGTTTCCTTTGTATGGCACAGAATTCTAAATTGAATGCTGATATTCTCCCCTTGAGTTTTTTATATGTATTTATCATAATATATGATTTATATTACATTTATCTATATTTATTATATTTATATATACTTATAATAATATTGTAAATATTATGATATATTCCTTCCATTACTTGGAAACCTTACATTGCAAAGGTGTCAGAATAATGAAGCTATCATAAAACACCCTAAATAAATGACTTTAGGTGAAGCAGAAGGACTATTATTTGTGTACTAGCCTCATCAGGTGGATCTTCTGAAAAAATAATCTAGAGAGGTCAGCTATGGAAAGAAACAGAGAGGCCTGAAAAGAGAGAGTTTCTTCTAGACTTGAGAAATCATCTCCTAATTTTTGAGATGATCATGTGACAAGAATGCAAGGGCAAGCTCAAAGATCTAGTTAACAGTGCAAGAAAATGTTGAGCTGCAAGGAACTAAAGTCTGCTAATATCATGAATTTATTTACAGATTTTCCCCTGGCCAAACCTCCATAGGACACTTTGATATCAAACTTGTGAAATTCTGTAATGAAAGATCTGTGTAAACTGAGTCTACCCCAGTCCCGTAGAAACTGTTAATAAAGTTGTACTCTTTAAAGCTGCTAAATGTGTGGTGATATGCTATTGAGCAGTAAAAAAGCAATATGCCTTATACTGGATATTTTTAATTTTGTTTGAAACCATTTTTGCATCCAACTGCATTTTGGTTTTGGTTATGGACCACATATATTAAACAATGGCCACTTATAATTTATTGTCAGAAAGCTCCAATTTCCCCCACTCTAAAGCCTTTCCTGATGATTTCAAATCACTGGCCTTCCGTAACATTCTTGCAATTTAGTAATATGACCTACAAAATTTTATTATGTACTTTTAATCATATTACCTACTTTATCATCTAATTGAGTTTCTCTATTTTGTATGAAACTAACTTTCATACAAAACTACCTTCAAACTGTGTAAAGTTGATGCTCATGTAACATTTAAGTGACATAGACATTTCTATTACTTATTTTCATAGATTTTTCACTATATAAAGGGAGAATTACAAAAGAATGTATTTTAAAAGTATCTAAAAATTATTATTGTAACATAATTCAGTTTAGGAAAATACAATATGTGGATGTGCATCTGTATACACATGAATAAGAAATACCTGAATAATCAACAACTGTTTCTGTTGGCTATTAGTGTAATCTGAATGTAGGTGATTTTAATATTCATCCTTATGATAGTATCTACAGTCAAATTATCGTAAGTATATATTACTTTAGAATCAAAAACTGGTCTCTTGTGAAAAGAAGGAAAATTGCAAGGAAATATTGACAGTATTTATCTCTGAGGGAAAATGAATAACATTTTCTAATTTTGTTATTGAAATTGCAAATTACAATTTGAATGTATGCACTATGAAAACAATTCAATCAACAAATCCTGCATAGTGTAAAATTTTTAAATATTTATACTAATGCTTGTATTTCTGTATATAATCCCATTGTGATTCTTGTTTTATAAATAAAACAGACTTTTGAAAATAGTTTGATTATCCTATACCCTCACATACATATTTCTAGGGGAATCCTGACATTCTCTCCTGAGAGGTTGAGGAAAAATTCTGTAATATTTTACATACTTCATTTAAAATAGGTTTATTCTTTACCTTGGTCCCATGATGAAGGAGGTTGGAAATTTTGCAATCTAATATATTTTGACATATGTATACACTTGTGAAATGCTAGTACAATATATTTCCATCACCTCCCCACATGTTACTTTATATAATTTTGCAATCCTTCTCACACTGTTTAATGTCACCATAGATTGGTTTCTTTTTCTAACAAATATGTATCATACATCACAAACACTTTCATTTCTGGTTTCTTTCACCCAGCATAATGGTTTTAAGTTTCATCATGTTGATTTATTTGCTATAATTAGTGTGCTTCCTTTTATTTTAGAGCAGAATTCTTTGGCATGGATATTTCACATTTTACTTAGCCATTCACCAAACAATGACTATTGTGTTGATTTTTTCCACCCACTAATATGTATAAAACAACTATAAATATTCTTACAATGGTCTTTATGTTTTCATTTCTTTGGGTTAATACATTATACACACACACACACACACACACACACACACACACACATATATATATATATATATATATATATATATATATATATAACAGGGGAATATTCACTTAAAAAAACATAAAACAAACAACCTGCCTAATACCTTTCCAAAGTGGTTGGTTGGGTCATTACATATTCTCATCAACAAGCTATGAAAGTTGAAGTTTTTTCATACCTTCAACAATGATTGTCAACTTAAATCTTTGATTTCAGCCATTCTAAACGTTGTGCATGGTGTATTAGTATCATTTTGTGTTCTTAGTTTGTAATTCCCTTATAATTGTGATGAGAATATACGCTCATTAGACATTTGTACATAATCATATGCTCAAATTGCCAATTTTTTAATACTGGGTTGAGTCTTTTCTTACCATTGAGTTGCAAAAGTTCTTTACTGATTATGGTGATACAAGTACTTTGTCAAAATTATTAAGTAAATTATCAGGAATAAAAATAATCTGTTTGATACTTATTTTCCTTTTCATGTTCTTCAATGAACAAATGATTTTAACTATAATACATTTCAATTCATAATTTATTATTTTAAATTCAATGTCCATGTTTTACTTTACTACTTAAGAAATATTTTATAATACCTTTAACATTTTAATAGAAATTATCAAAGTTTAGTTTTTATATTTAGACCTATCGTCTGTTGTGTGTGTGTGTGTGGGGGGGAGGTATTTGCATCAAATGACACATTTTAAGTATCATTTTAATTTAAATTGATGTAAGCAGTTCAAATATCAATTGTTTAAAAATATTTATGCCTCATTTAGTTGCCTTACAAACTTAGGAAAATAAGCATATATCAATTCAATTTCTATGCTTTCTATTCTGTTTTCTTGATAAAGTGTCTGTTCTCTTGCCAATACCATATTCTCTTGGTTACTGTGGCTTTATGGAAAAAAAAGAAAAGAAAAAAAAAAAACCCTTTAAATGAGAAAATGTAAATTCTAGAATTTTTCTTTTTTTACAAATTTTATCTGAGAGACTAGTGGTCTGGTGAAGATGATATTGATCCATTTCCCACCTCAGCTCACCATTAAGAATAATATAAAAGCTAAAAATGGCACATAGACAAATAAAGGAGAATTTTGCAGGTAGTAAAGTGATGAGTTGGTTTGGGACTACACTAATGAAGGCATAGCATAATGTGAATCAGTCAGGTGTGAATCAATAAAGGAAAGGGGTATAGGCCAAATATCTCTCATCCACAAGTTAATAACAGAACATGGATTATGTAGGTTCATTTTCCCTACAAGCAAAGACAAGTCCCTAGACAACATCAGGCAAGCTCAATGAGAAAGGCATAAGGAGCCCCTTAAAACCAGTGACTAGGGTCACACTCTATATACCATGGAGCACCCCTTTTCTGCCAAAAGATTAAAAAGGTTGGAAGCAGAACCTGTAAAAGGAACTCAGCTACAGCTGATTTTCCACTTTAGAAAACCCCTTCTCTCCCAAGTCTGAACTTCACCCCTGCCCATGAACTCATGAAGAACAGGAAAAGAAGAATGCAGTCATAAAAATACCTTATTCTGGGAAGGCTATTTATTTCAACAGAGTGAGAGTTTTCTCTTTTAGCTGGGTAACCAGGAGGCACTAACAGGACATTCCCAATATGATCTTCCCCATATGACACACTCTTGGCTGGTCAAAGAAAATACATTCTACCCACCCAAGTAACTTCAACAAAGACCAGTAGACACACAAGCAATACCATATAAATCTAAGAGATCAAAATAAGATTACAAAGACTTTATAAAATAAAACTACCCCTCTACTCAAATCTATAACGATAAAATATCACAAAGGGAGGCCTACATAATGATTTAAATGTGTAGATGCAAAAGAGTGACTCAAACAGCATGAGACACCTAGATCAAGAAGAAATACTAGAGTACAGAGTTTAATCAATGTGAGAGCAGGTCAGTTGTCTTGTTTGCAATCTTAGAGGAAAAACATTACATATTTCAAGATTAGCTATAATATTAGCTGCATTTTTCTCCTTGACATTTTTTTATCAAATTGAGGAAGTTTCCTTCTCTTCCTTGTTTGTCTTTTTTAAGTGAATAAGGAGCACTGAATTTTCTAAGTTCTTTTACTTTATCTCTTGCAATGAGCATGTGTTATCCCCTATATTCAATCAATATGATAAATTGTACTGATTAATATATAAGCAAGTTCAAATACCTTTCCATCCCTGAGATTGAACCGATTTGTTCATAATGTAACTCCCCATACATTGTTGGATTCAGTTTGACAGTACTGTTAAGGATTTGTGTGCCTTCACGATGGATAGCAGTCTGCAACTTTTATTTTTCTAGTTTCATTATCAGGATACATCTTTAGGATTAGTTGGTCTCAAAAACATCTCAAGAAGAGTTCCCTGTCTTATCAGAAAAAAAGTCAAGATTTTAATGTTTGCTAGAATTCTCAGAGAAAACATATCATGAAGCGCTCTCTCTCTCTCTCTCTCTCTCTCTCTCTCTCTCTCCCTCCCTCCCTCTCCCCCTCTCCCTCTCTCCCTCTCTCCCTCTCTCCCACTCTTACTCACATACACACAGAGTACTGTGTGGAGATCAATGTATCCAGTGGGATTTTGAGTTACACAGTTGGCAGGAACATGAGGTTATGCTCTTCCTGGAGCAGGAGCCTGTGCGATTTGCTGAAACTACATTCACTAAAATTTTCTGGAAGACCCCTCAGCCCATCATCATAAAACAAAACGAATTTCCCAGTAGTTCCAACAGAGCCACAGAACAAAACAACACACAAAACCTCTGCAGGAGACAGCACGGAACCAGGCATGCAGAAAGAAGGGTACCAAGGCGACGCTCAGCCAGAAAATCCCATCTGGAACTACTTTCATCCATGCCGCCAGCAACTTATCTGCCCCCTTAGCAATTTAGCTCTGAAGAGTCTTGTGCATTGGCAGTTCGGCTGCAACAGTGCCCTCCTGCCCAGCCAGCCTTGCCTACTGCTCATGTTCCCGAACATCCTTTTCCACCCAGCCCAGACAGAAGAAAAGCAAGAGCAACTTCAGCAACAAGCCTCTGCCAACGCAGCTCCACTGCCCCCACCTTTGGGACGCTGAGGCCTCCAGCGGCCCCTCTGATTTCCTCTCCCCTGGCTTTGGGACCATAGAGGCTTTGGTCCCATATTTTGGAGAGACATTACATCCCTGTTTCCCAAATATAACCTACCTGTGGGCCCGGCGTTAGTCCCGAGACTGGGTTATTCTTGGAGAGGCCTGCTGTGTTTTTGGCCACACCTGTGTTGCCATCAGCTCACCTTCAGGCCTGGTCATCAGCGGAATCAACGAGGGTGGTGCCTCCGTGATCTCTGGAGGCTCAGTAGGGCCATAAGACACTTGCCCGGAGTCCCAGTCAGCTCAGAGTAAGCAGCACTTGCACGTGGATCAGGCTTTGACATCCAGGGACTGAATATTGCATCCTGCTCCGATTGGCTCCGCTTCCTGAGGTAGGTGTGCGGCGGGCAGGAGCAGTCGTGAAGTGAGGCTCAGGGTTGTACACTCAGGGCTGGTGTGGCCTGAAAGGGTCCATGGCACAGTCAGCAGCCGGGGTTGGGGGGTTGGGGGGTGGAGCAGGCTGCCTTATACAGGGTCTGGGGATCAAGGGCCGGGTCTGGGAGCCGAAGTCTTCCTCCATCCTGTGTTATTCCTCTGATTTTCTGAGTCACCAAAACAGCTTTCTGCTTAATTTTCTACTTTGCTTTATTTCTTTTGTTGCTATCTACTTTCATTTTTAATTTTTTATTTCTATTTTTAGTTTTCTTTGTTCTTTTATTTTTTAATCTTTCTCATGTAGAATCGTGGATTGTTAATTTCAGACATTTAATATTTTGTTTTTAACATGAGCACTTTAAAGGTAAAATATCCTTCTAAATAATTGTTTTAGTTGCCTCCCATGTTTTTGGATGCACTAAAATTTGTATAGCATTCAGTTCCAAAGGTTTTATTTTTGTTTATAGTTTTCTTTGATGGATTATTTTGATTATGTTACCTGAGACTACTTGTAGTTTTTGTGCTGCAGATCTGTTGTGATTTTAGATGTCTAGTTTAATAGATTTTGATAAATTGATTTAGACTAACTATGGCTCCATTTAGAGTTCATCTTGGTGAATTAATATAAACACTCCAGTGCTACTCCAGGGAGGGTGAGTAGCACCCTAGGACCCCAAATCTGCCCCCTCTAAATTGGTTCTGCTATCTATTGCATCAAAACAAAACATACTCCAGTTAGTAAGACCTTTCACGTAAAAGAACTTTAATAGTAGTGTGTAATAAAGACAAGGGAAAGAACAATGTGATAATTTCTAAATCGATCCCCCAAATTTACTATTCCCTTTGTGAAAATGCCCAGCCAGGCAGAGCTGGTCTAAACCAGGGCACCTGTAGTCCAAAAGCTTGCCATGAGACTCTGGCCATCTTCTTGTGGAAAAGGGCAGGAGTGTCCAGACAAGCCTGGGATGAAAGGTGCAAAATCAAAATCAAGATATAGGCTGCCATTGTTAACCTCTTCATGGTCTCTCATGTTTCTCACCACTGTTTCAAGTGTCTCCTTTCATGTCTCCCAAGTCCCTGATACCAGTCAAAACCTGAAAAGCAAGTGCCACTTCTTTACCCATCTCTCTGATCCACATGCCTCCTCCAGGTTGCCATCTTTCTCTCCTTTCTTCTTCCAGTCTCCTCTCTAGCTTTTCTCCTTCCCTCCTCCACTACCCTCTTGTGAGGCAGGGAACTTGGAATCTCCTCTTTCCCCTGTTATATTTAGAGTTTTAATTTCATTTTGTTTTTTTTTAGTATGAGCACTTTAAAGGTAGAAATTTCCCTCTAATAATTGTTTTAGATGCCTCTCACATTACTGGGTCATGAAATGTGTATAGTATTCAGTATATAATTTTTCATCTATATGAAGATTATTTTGAGTGTGTTAATTGAGAATATTTGTAGTTTTCCTAGATCTATTGTGATTTTAGATATCCGGCTTAATCAGATTTGTTAAATTGATTTAGACTTTTTATATCACAGTTTATTTTCCATCTTGGTAAATAAATATGAATAAACCATTAAGATGTGTATTCTGATATTATGTAATGTTCTGTAGTTATACATTAGAGTCAAGTTGTTGATGATTTAGTTTTTCTGTCTGGTGACCCAATCAGTTGTTTATGGGGATTTAAAATTTATTATGCTTTTTTTGGGTTATTTAGATCTTTTCTTAAAACTACAGTTTTGCATCATGTACTTTGAAGCTTGGTTTCCAGCTGATATACATTTTTGATTGTAATATCTTCCTGATGAATTGAACCTAATTCTTGTTAAATCTTCTGCTTTACCTGACAACAGACTTTTCTTGATGTTGCTTTTATTTCTTGTTAAAATAGGCAGTCCAGTCTTATTATGCTTAAGTAATTGCTCTAGGACTAAAGTACTGAAGTTTCAAAAATGTACTATTGTATTTCCTTACATGATGAAAATCTACAGTGACAT
>PVHY01012776.1:0-43322 GCA_004024945.1 Uropsilus gracilis | reverse complement strand
AGGTGATTTCCCCAGCTTTCCTACTTTTCTTTAATAACTTCTTATACCATGTTGCATTTATTATAATTTTAGAATAACGTAGCCCTTTGTGAACACAAGATTGGAGTGTATATAAATATGTTAGAAGAAAATTTTGCTTAGGGGCTCTTAGGTTTATCTTCCTACAACTGTCCTATATAGAATTTTTCAAAATTTTCATTTTATCTGATTATTTGATTTTCATTTTTTGATATAATTAAATCTGATTGTTTTTCAACAGCCTGTAACTGATAGAAAGATATGACAAAATCTTTCAAAATTTCAACTCTCAGGATTTAAGCTATATTACAAGGGTTTCATTCAATTTCATTAAGAGGAATTGTGCCTATCTTTAAGTTCTCCATTTCTAAGTAGATTCAATAACATACATAAGAACAAATATATATGAAAATGAAACAAAATGTCTATAATGCAAAATAAAGCTAGGCAGGAATATAGGGATTCTAGTCATGAATATAAAATGGCTATATTTTGGGGAAATCATCATTTAGGTTAGGGAGTGTCGATTCAGGAAAATGATAAGAACAAGGAAATCAGAAACTCTCTGTGTCAGAACTCTGTTTTTTTGTGCCCCTGTATCTTGACCGTACAGGTACAGTACAGATGACTGAGAAATTTTCAGAATGACTCATGAGAGGTATGGAGTATGTGCTCATCTTTGTCTTGTGGCAACTGGCTGATTTCTTAGGGACGTTGTATGTTCTCTCTCCATTGTAGGCATTAATACTGTGAGGATTCTAACCCTGTCCATTCCATTTACACAGAGTCATCTCGTTAAATGCTCATTGCAGTCTTAGAGATAGGCACCTATTTCACAGATAAAGAAATAGGGCCCTGAGCGAGCAAGAGTTATGCCCACACTTACAGCAGATTCAGCATTTGAGCCAGACTGTTCTAACAGCTGTCATGACAGCTTCCCTGTTCATGCTCTTTAGGACAGAACTTTTCCTTTCTGCTTCCCTCAAGACCCCAAAACACTACTGACAAGCTTAGAATGATTGCTTTCTAATGCTAGTGAAGACAAATCATCGTGTGTTTTATCTTTTGGTGGACTTTTCTTGTTTAAATTTAAGAACTTATTTAAATTAAAAAAAGCTTCAATTTCTTTTTATCTAGAAGAGAAGTTTTCTTTCTCATAAATATTTATTTCAACTAAAATTCTAATGGCTTATTGAAGTTGGTGCAACATAAATAACTCCACTATGGTCTATATGATTAGGAGAATATTTGTCTTTTAATTGTTTTAATGAACTCTTCATAAAAAGTTTCTGTTAAATCTTGAAAGTAAGATCCAGAGTTTTTGTTAACATTTCCATAATGCCACAAATTGGGGACAAGGTTGATTCTATCTCCTCTGTTTATTTCCCAGTTTCAACTGGGTGCTCTAGAAAGTAACATACTCACAGAAAAATGTCTTAGCAATGGTTGACCCATGAATCCTGAAGCCTTCTACCTTGGCTCTTATTTATTCTGAACCATGGGAGAGACATGATGACCCATGAAACTTGTCAGAAAGCAGATGCTGCAATGTTGACAGCTCACTCTCCCTTGTGACTAATCCTTTCTTTCAAATACAGTCTGCCTGGAACTTCTAGCTGTCTTACATGCACTAGTGCTTTTCTTTTATTGTCTGCCCATATTTTTCAGAAAATGTTACATATGAAACTGCTGAAAATTCCTACACTGACTGATTTTTATTGGTTTAAAGAGTTCCAGTCAAATTTTAGGACCGTAGAAAAGCAAATTGTTAACAGTAAGATTGGAAACCAGATAAACCTTTATGTAGAATCAAAGGGAATGGAGGGCTTGGGGCCATTGTTTAATCATTCCGGATGAATAGATATCTAAAAGCACTATGAATTATTTTTGGTGAAGATTATGATGAAAGATTACTATCTTGAGAAAATCATTTTCTTTTAAACTTGTTTATTAAAATACTGTAATTACATGCATATCTTAATACATTTGTAAAACCATTTGTAAAGTAGTGTAATTACATATGTAACTTAATACATTTGTAAATATATGGAATTTTTAAAGAGAAATTAATAATAGTTCATAGGAAGTGAGCACACACATTTTTAACTTAATTTTTTTTTCATTTGAGGCAACATAGGCTTAAATACTATGTATGACTTAGAGGTATAGTAACCATACCTCTGCAAATGTATGTAACTACCATGACATTCTAGTTCTCTTTCACAATTCTCCTCACTTTGCTCTGCAGCCTCCCTTCCCCATCTGTTAATCTCAACTCTGTAGACTTCTAAGGGATGTTATTAGTTTGAGTCTGTCTGACTCTTTGTTCTGTGTATGTCACATATAAATGAAACCATCCAATATGTATTATCCTTCTAAGTTACTTTGAGATAATTCCTTTATGTTTCATTCATGTTGTTGCAGTTGGTCATTTAGGTCATTTCTTTAAGTTAATATGTTGGTATGCATATACCCCTGTGATTTAGTGAGGTGTTTGGGGGCATTTCTTTTTTTGATAAATACCAAGGTATGGGTGCTTTAACTATTTTGAGTATTTTGGAAAATCTCCATATTGTTTTCCGTAGGGGTTGAGAGGGTTCCTTTTGTTCACATACTTGACAATAGTATCATTTCTGGTCTTTTTTCATATGAGCCATTCTCACAATTGTGAGATGATATATTCCTGTGGTTTTGATTTGCATTTCCCTGATGACAAATGATGATGAGCAATTTTTCATGTTTCTATTGACTATCTGTTTATCTTCTTCGGAGATGTGTCTATTTAGATCTTCTGCCTATTTTTTTTCATGGAGAGTGTTTTTCTTTTTGTTGAGTTGCATGTATATGCACATACTACATATATATATATAGTATATATACATATATATACACCTACATGTATATATACATATATATATACATATACATCTATATGTATATATACATATATATAGGATATATCTACGAATATGTGTTTCTTGTTGCAAGTATGATGTGCACATGTATTCTTCCATTCAGCAGGGTGTCTTTTGTTAGACTGGTTCTTTCATTGTGTGGTAACTGTTTAAGTAGATATAGTTCCATTAAAAAAAAAAAAAGGTTCTCCTTTGTTTTTCTTGCTGTTGGATTATATCCAAATATATCACTGAAACTTGTGTCATGGAATATTTTGCCTATTGTCTGTTTTTTGTTTTCTGTGATTTCAGGTCTTATAGCCTGTCTTTAATACATTTTTTTTCTTTCTTTTTTTTTGAGATTAGGTCTCGCTATTTTTGCCTGTGGAACCACAGGCTCTCGTTGCCCAGGGTGCCACAGACTCAAGCAATCCCCAGCCTCAGCTTCCCAGGTAACTGGGATTACAGGCACGTAGCACCATGCCCAGCTATTTTTTTAGAACTAGGTCTCGCTACGGGCCCCATGGGGGACTCGAACTGCGATCCCTAGCCCCGGCTGCTTCATAGGCTGAAGCTAACAGGCACGAGCCACTGTTCTCGGCCTTTTAATACATTTTGATTTATTTATTTTGTGTAAAGTCTGAGACAATGGTGTAACTTTATTCTTTTTTCACATGGCAGTCCAATTTTCCCAACAGCATTTGTTGAAGTGACTTTCCTCTCGGCTTCCTGAGTTAACTATCTGCATAGTGTGGGTTTATTTCTGGAATCTCAATTCTATTCCATTGGTCTGTGTGTCTATTTTTGCTCCAGTATCATACCATTTTAAACACTATAGCTTTATAGTATAGTTTGAAGTCTGGAAGTGTGATAATGCCACTTTTCTTCTTTTTTCTTAGGACAACTTGGACTAAATGGGGTCTTTTGTTTTTCCATATGAATCTTGGTAATGTTTATTCTATTTCTTTGAAAAGTACCCTGGGAACATTGATAAGGTTTGCATTGAATCTATATTTTGCTTTGAGTAATACTACCAATTTAACAATGTTTATTCTTTTAATCCATAATAAGGGAATATCTTTCCATTTCTTTGTGTCTTATCTTTCTTTTAACAAATGTTTTATAGTTTTCTTTGTATAGATCCTTCACCTCCTTTGTTAGGCTTATTCCCAAATATTTAATTATTCTTTCATGAGATTGTAAATTGTGAGATTGTAAGAATTTGCAGTTCTTAATTTCTTCATCTTAGAGTTCATTTATTTGTATATAGGAAGACAACTGATTTTTGTGTGTCACTGTGTCCTGCTGCTTTAATGAACAGATTTATTCTTTTAATTAGTTTTTACATGAAGTCTTTGGGGTTCTGTATTTTATCAGACCATCTGCAAGTAATGATAGCTTTACTTCTTTCTCAATTTGGATTCCTTTTATCACTTTCTCTTGCCTATTGCTCTAGCTAGGGCTTCTAATACTATAGTGAATAAAAATGGTGGGAGTGTGAACATCCTTGTCTACTTTCAGATCATGGTGAAAAGCTTTAAGTTTTTTTTGCCACTGAGAATGACACTAGCTGTGAGTTTGTTATATGTGGGCTTTATTATGTTAAGATACATTTCATTTATCCCTAATTTTTCAAGGGTTTTCATCAAAAATGCATACTGAATCTTATCAAATGATTTTTCAACATGTATAATTATAAGCCTGTGTTGTTTTTTCCTTCCTTTTGGTTGTGATGAATTACATTCCCTAATTTTTGACTGCTGAACCCTCCTTATGTTCCTGGTATAAATCCCACTTGTCATGGTTTATAATTTTTTTAATGTATTGTTGGAGTTGGTTTGCTAAGATTTTATTGAAGATTTTTGTATTTTGTTTTCATTAGGGAGATTGGTCCATAGTTTTCTTTCTTTTCAATGTCTCTATTACTACTGTAATACTGGCTTCATAAAATGTACATGGAAGAATTCCTTCTTTCTCAGTTTTTTGAAAGAGTGAGCAGGATATGTAGCAACTCATCTTTGAAGCTTTGGTAAGACTCACTGAAACCATCTAGTTTTGACTCTTATTTATTGGGAGATTTTTGTTTACTGTTTCAATTTCATAGCTTGTATTGGTTTGTTCAGGTTTTCTGTTTCTTCCCTATTCAGTCCATCTCATCTAGGTGCTTAAGTTTGTTTGCATATAATTGTTTATAGTAATCTCTTACTATCCTCTGATTTCTGCAGTTACCTGGTAACTTCCTCAGTATTTTTATCCTGTTTGAGTTTTCTCCCTCTTTTTCTTAGGGAGTCTTGCTAAATGCTTGTCTACTTTATCTTTTCAAAGAACCAGCTTTTGGTTTCATTGATCTCTCGGACTGTCTTTTTAATTTATTTCTGCTCTAATTTTTAATACTTCTTTCTACTGACTTGATTATTTTGTTCTTTTCCAATGTACTTGAGGTAAGAGGCAAAGTTGATTTGGGGGCTTTTTCTGGTGGAACTGTGTTGCTCTTACTTCCCTCTTAAAGGTTGCTTGTACCATACATTCTGAACGCTTGTGCCCTTATCATCATTTGTGTCTGGTATATTTTCATTTCTTCCTTAATATACTTATTAATCCATTAGCCATTCAGTAGTGTATTGTTCAGTCTTCACATATTAGGTAATCACTTGTTTTCTCTTTGTAGTTAATTTGTAGTTTAGTATCACTATGGTCAGAGATGACACTTGATAGGATTTCAGTCTTCATTTAAGTGTGTAATTTTAACATTTATTGATATATTTTTCATTAAATTTGGGATCGTATTATTGGAATGGAATGTTTTTCAATTGAAACCTGAATATTTTAGTATCATATTTTAAGACATAGTTCTTAGTTAAACACTGTTATAGCTGAGTTTCTTTGATACTATCTTGGTAAGAGATAAAAAGGTTCCATGTTATTAATTACATGTTATTTGGCCTTCTGGTGACAGTTGAGTTGGGCGTCTTATTATTTTGAATGTGAGTGGAAGTTCCCATTCATTGCATAATTCCTACTGATACTGTAGCAAAGATGGGCTCTTATAGATGAGTGATAAAGAAAGATCTTACTATTTGACATCATTCCAATGGAGAAGGAGGGAGAGTACTTTGTTACTTCCAGATAAGTATGGAACTTCTCTTTATGTGGTCTTTCATACCAGAAATGATTCTTATTTCTAGTTGGCAAGATTAAAAGTCCTAGCTCTCTACTTAGCCTTCTCTGACACTACCCAAGTATTGGGCACTGTAGACATGCAACAAGAGGATAACTCCTAAACTTCCCATTTAGTTTTCATTGACATGATTTAAACATTACCATGTAATTCTGTGGTGTTTGAATGGAATAGAGTGGTTAGTCTCTAAGTAAGGCTAGGATCCCCTTGGTAGATAGTGTAGACTTTAATTGGGGCTATTGTTTGCATCTTTTGGTATTGTTTGCAACTTTTTCAACTTTTTCATTTATCTATCTCTGCATCTGGAATATATGGGCAATACATTGCCTCAAATAAATCTACCATTGTGTTGTTCTTTGATACTGAATTCCTTAGTTGGATTTCTTTCTTTTTTCTCTCTCAAATTTTTCTTTCATTCATTTTATGTTACACTATCTAGCTGTACTTAGTGGGGATAAATAGTGAAAGTATGCCTATGATGTCTTTCTAAAGCAAAATTCATTATCAGTTGTTTTGAATTTTATTTTCACTGGATTACTTTTGGGTCTCCTCTGTGCAGGTACCTGGAGCTGGAAAGCAGTGGCCACCGGAATGAAGTCAGACTGCATTACCGCTCAGGCAGTCACCGTCCTCACACAGAAGTGTTTCCTTACATCCTGGCTGATGACAAGTGGCACAAGCTCTCTTTAGCCATCAGTGCCTCCCATTTGATTTTACACATTGATTGCAATAAGTAAGTGACATGTTTTTAGTTCAGCAAATAGAGGATTCTGAGGAATGGCTGTTAACTCACATTACATACTTAAATGTTTCTTTTCGGCAGGATATATGAAAGAGTGGTGGAAAAACCTTCCACAGACTTGCCTCCGGGCACGACATTTTGGCTGGGACAGAGAAATAATGCACACGGATACTTTAAGGTATCTTTTAGCTAAAATCTGAACATAACATATAAAGTGTAAATATAAAAGCTTTCTAATGAGTTTAGAAAAGTACATTTTGCCTTTATACCAAAGTAATTTGATTTATATATACATATATTCCATTTATATTTATCTGTATTTTAACACTGATGCTGTATTTAGCCAGTCAACACTATTTTTCTTTCTATTCGTGAATGAGTTTCATTTTTTACATATTACAGAACCATCATAAGGCAAAAGGCAGGACAGTTCATGTTTCATTATTGAAATTAGACATGCAAAGTAATAAAAATCTAAAGTGTTAACATTCAAATCAACTCCCCAACATTAAAATATATCCTTTGACAATACTTTTACAAGGATATGAAAGAGGATTCAGTGCTTTTAAATATTGATTATTCATGCTTCCTTGGTCTCCAGAAAGTAAAGGATACATATTTATTCACAAATCTCCTAAAACTAAAAAAATAGTTATATATTTATATATTTTTCTTTAGTGTCTGCTTAGAGAGACACTCCATATAATTTACTTATGTTGATGATCTAAAAGACATCCTATTTGTTTGTTTTAAGATTGAAGAAATAAAGTCCAGAAAATTGCTAGAATGCAAGTTCTTACTATAATCATTCCCTCTTCCCTGGTCACTGTGACCATGTCTATAATACAGAAGCGACTTGATAAACTGGCTGTAAATTAGATAATGATTCATGATGTGGCCAACTCATGGAACCATTAACTTTAAAGTTGTGTTCTAATTAGGGTTTATGATTCCAATAAGGTGTTTTTAAAACTTATTTAAATACCTGTTACCTTACCAGGTACAAAATACTTTGACTATGTCATCAAATCATACTCTTGTTAAATAGAGTAAGTGCAGGACTTTCCCCCTTCCATTTTTAAATATTCATGAACCTGTTCAGAGAAGGTAAGTAGTCTACACAAAGTCAGTAATGGGGATAATCCTATGCTTACCTGAAAAATCAATGTTCTTTTCTCCTGAAAGGAATTCTCCTGAAAGCCACATTTGTGGTGTGTGTGCCAAGTCTCTCTTAACATTTAATTATGAGAAATATTTACATGCGGTCTCATACATTAGTTGTCTATAGTGCTCTAGAATCTTTCATATTTTTTTGTGATTGTCAAAATGGTGCTCCCTAGAGTTGTTCAGTGCATGGTAACTTGTTTACATGTTACTGTTTCCAATGGCAGGGATATAAATTGCATATATATTGTGTCCCGAATAACACAGCCAACATTTTCTAGTTGCTGAATTATTTCTCATTTACACCAAGTTTTTATACCATATTATTTACCAGGTTAAACATGTAGAAGGTACACAGGTCAGTATTAAGTTGGTTAGTCTTTTTTCAAAATTATCTTGCTAGATATCAGTCACCCCTGTCATCAAATAGTCTGTTTATAATTTCCAAAGGAATAATGTGAAGTAGTAAATAAAATATATAAAGTTGATGAAGGAAGGCAGAGGGATGGTGGATGAAGCAGACAGCTAACGTGTGTCTGGTGAAATCATTTTTGAGCAACAATTTAGTCTTTGCTTTAAGATCCCAGTAATCAGAAAACTATTTACACCTTAATGATTAAGGATTCATGTAAATTTTGCCTGTAACATGTAATGTGGCCTTTTGTGTAAAATAGGTCATTCCTTGCTGACATTTAAGAAAAATGCATTAAACTTGATGTATAACCAAGGATTCATCATGAAGTCTTCCAGCAGCCACTTAAGAAATCTTTGGTCTTCTTTGAATTGAAATATTAGTTTTAAAGATACTGCTGAAAAATGAGAAATGCTCAAATGCATATTGCCCTTATGACTCAGTTTTTCTATTCTTTTCTTCCTGATAATTGCAGTTAATTTATAATTGGTATCAGTTTTACTATTGTTGAAATCAGAAGTGATTTTTCAGGTTGATTTTTAAAGGTCATTTTCAAGCCGTTCTTTCATGACTAACTAAAAATAACTTCTCAAAACAACATGACTATTGCCTCTTAATTATATCTTGACATTTAATCTAAAGGCTTTAAAAATATTATCAATAGAGAATATGTGGTTTAATCATCTATCTTGCCTGTTGTACTTCTCTCCCTTTGGTTTGAAGTAGAAGTGATGTTTTCAGAAGGATTTTACTCAAAAGTTTTGGTGAATCTGTCCTATAATATTTTCCTTCATGAACTTGACAATTAAACATAGTTTGGTAGATGAAAGTAATATGTCTTTTAAAATTTTTTCACACACAGGGTATAATGCAAGATTTGCAATTACTTGTCATGCCCCAAGGATTTATTGCTCAGTGCCCAGATCTTAATCGCAGTAAGTCCATTAGTACTGAGACTGTGTGATGGAAAGTGTGCTTCTTGCTTAATTTTGTCCAGTCTGTCAGTTTGAAATTGAGTGACCATGTACTCGTTGTCAGCATAGACTTAACCAGATTGAACCCTTTATGAATCCAGCTTAACCAATGTAGTGTTTATAATTCCAGCCTGTCCAACTTGCAATGACTTCCATGGACTTGTGCAGAAAATCATGGAGCTTCAGGACATTTTAGCAAAGACCTCAGCCAAGGTAAAGACTATTTAGGATTGTAGTGTGGGAAAATTCAAACCTTCTTGAGGTTCCTTGTAGTTTTTTATATTAAAAAGAAATGTGCATCGTTCAGACTTGTCTTATACTGTACTCTTTGCTAAGACTGAATCTAAATCTCTGCTAAAATTTAAATCTAAATCTGTGCTCAAAGAAAGACTTGTAAATATTTATCTGTATCACACATGATTCAGTAAATCAGGAATGAAGCAGGTTACTCAGTTTTTACACTGCTTATTATAGCAGGATTTATTGTTTAATTAATTTTTTTATTATTCACTTTACTTAGATTTTTAGAAGGAAAGACATCATTGTAAAGAATATGGACACTAAAATTATGTCAAGGAAATGGTTCCCCAGATGCTCCTCATCCCTGTTTCTACTGTCTTAACCTTTATCAGGATTACCTGCATTTTCACCAGATCATTGTTGTATTGCAGACTAGTTTTCCATAACCTATTGGTTGGATTTTTTTCAATACAATATACATTTAAAAATTTTTGCTTTTGCTTGAGTAAGCAATTTTTATGAAGTTATACATTCACGTGGGAAATGCTTCTCTTCATACTAGCCACAAATGAGAGGAAAAGTCCATCCTTTTCAATGGAAGGCTTAAATATTTTTATAACCTGTATTAATAACCTGTAGTTGATGATTATAGTCATCAGTATAGCTGTTCCCTTAAGAACACGTTGTTTTTGCAGGAAGTCTGCATTTTATGTGCTATGTGCTGGAACAACTAACAGTGAGATCCCTCATCCCCCCACCCGCTTTGTGCCTTAGCTGTCTCATGCCGAGCAGCGAATGAACAGACTGGATCAGTGCTATTGTGAAAGGACTTGCACCACGAAGGGAACCACCTATCGAGAGTTTGAATCCTGGACAGATGGCTGTAAGAACTGCACATGCCTGGTACGGCTTCCACAGGAGTTCAGGCTGAGGGACTTGGATACCCCCTCTCTTTAAAAATTTATGCAAACAATGTAATCATGAAAATTTCAAGACCCATTTCCTCCAGACACCATATTAAAGTGCCAGTAAACCCAGTCAAATCTAGAGGACTGTGTGTTGCATTATTAATGACACTTTCTAGCTTATAAAAATGATTATGGCTACTAAGTTTAAATTTATTGGTACACACATGAAGAGAACCATTTAAATTGGGTTAGTGAGGGGATTCCCAAAAGGATCCTATTCTGTTTTCCTTAACATTTCCAGGGATTTTCTTCTCTTCTTTTCATTAATGTATTTTCCTACGACTTTATTTGTATGCAGGAGCAATTGTGTTGACCAGGTAGGGCCGTATGAGCAAGTAATGGACTTTAAATAAATAAAATAATCTTTGAAAGTTTATTAATACCATAGAACACAAACTGTAGAATTTAAGTAAATACAGTTTCCCTTATTGATCTCTAAAAGTATATTCAGTGTACTTTTTTCAAAAATAAATGTTCATTTTCAAAAAATAATTAGCCTTAAGGAATCTTCCGAAGGTCATCTGCTTTAGTCAAAAACAGAATGTCATATATGTGTAAAAGTTAGAGAGATCTCAAAAATGATTGTCTATGTGTATATGTGTGTACATACATTATTTTATTTCTATTCAGGAACAAATTATGTTCCTGTCAAAATGATAGTATTTTACAAATACAGACGCTTTCCCAGCTTGTTAGATGGGAGCCAACATTGAGTAAATGAGGGGATTGTTGTGTAGTGAGACTGGTAAGATGATCAGAAAGGCAGATTGCTGGTGCCTGGGGGATTTGGGGTGACCTTCGGACATTAATCTCCCTGTTGCTCTGTTGGCAGTTGCTCCTCATGAGAGGCAGCACTGCTTGGTGGAGGGGTCTTTGCAAGCTACAGTCCCCATGGAGAGAGTCTGTGTCCTGAGACTGCATCTCCAGAGTGGCAGCAGCTACATCAGAAACTCCCAATTTTCCAGCGCTCCCTTTATGAGCAGTCTGGAGAGACGAGTGTGTCCAGGCTTACCCTTTGCTTGCTATTTCTCTATCAGTGTGTCCGCTACCTCCACACTCCTCACCCAGCTCACTTCAGAAGATGAAAAATTGGCTCAAATAGAATAAATTGCTGGAGGAAAGAGGATGGGAGCCAAGGGTGTTATTAGCCATTTTGTTTGATTGTGGGTCACTCTACTGTGAGTTTTACTGTGTCATAATCAAAGAGAACTGTGGTATGTGTGATATTTTATGTGAAGGATTTTAAGTTTAAGAAACATTAAAAATTGCATGAATACTGCCACACTGCAACTTGGAAATTCCTGAAATATTGTTTCCTTCTAGAATGGAACCATTCAGTGTGAAACTCTGGTCTGCCCAACTCCCGACTGCCCACCGAGGTCAGCTCTTGCATATGTGGATGGCAAGTGCTGCAAGGAATGCAAATGTGAGCACAACTTTTATGATGATTATTTCCTTTGGCAAAATAGAGCTTTGTGCTAAATAAATACCCATCATTGGTTTAATTTGAGCATGTGAAAAAGCTTTTAGAAATGATAGAAAAAGGAAGCATGCTATCTCTAATTTGATTGACTAATTCTTTTCCATTAGAAAGGCAGTTCCTGTACTCTACCAGAAAGATTCTTTCTTCCCGCCTTGGAAAAATCTGTTCTGGAGCATGACAGTTGTAGGAAAGACAGAGAGACAATGAGTGGAAGGCATTTATCTCATTAAATTACTTGATTCAAGTTGATACAAATACCTCCTCTGTATATCAGCGGTGGCTTACACTCAGCCATAAATACTGAGACACTCACAGTGCAAGTGACTTTCAGCAGCAGGTGAAATGCCACCACATTAGCATTAGACACACAAGTCCATGTTGTATAGACAGTATCACCCAGTGTAGACAGGGCTTGCCTTAATTCATGCCAGACCACTGAGTGAAGAAGCTTTCCTGACTTTAAGTAATTTGCTTCTGATGTCAGGAAATGCTCTTTGACACCATAGCTGTTCTGTAAACACTTTCATATCATTCTTCCTTATCATGCAGTAAGCACTGCATGTATGCTACTTATAATTTAAAAGACTGCTTTTAAATCTTTGTTAAAAGGAATCTTTAAAATGTAATTGTTTTATACCAAGGACTAGTAATATGCATGAAAAGTGAGTTGTGATAAGTGAGTTATTTGTAGAATATAGAAGTCTGTGTAAGTACTTTACAACAAATCATCACACAGAGAAAGTGGGGGGGGGAGGTGAAGGAGGAGAAAGGATGAGTTGCTGCTTTTGTTGAGGTTTATAAGTTTACCATGCTCTGTTACCTGCCCTACATCTTATTTTTAGTCCATACAAAGTACAACTGACTGCTGGTGAGTGTGACAAGTTATCAGAGAAAAACCAGGAAGTCACTCTGTAGTCCACTGATTTAATTCCCTTCGAATCTCATTCACATATAATTTTATTAGACTGTACACTGAAGCCAGTTCATTTCATGAAACTGTATTAGCTTAATCAAGTAGATTCTGCTGAACCAGGAAGGATTAAATGAGATTGTTCTTATGTATGTCACTAACAGATTGCTTTGGTGAGGATTAATCTAAGTTTTTGCTTCAACTTGTCTTAACTGAAAGCTTTGGTGATATTCTGCCTGTAGTTTTCTTTGAAGATGGTTGGAAGGAGGAGGGAGAAGAACCCTATATAAGACTTTATATTCATAACAAAATAATAGCAGGAATAAAAAATGCTTTAACTTCTTTTATCCTTCTTTCCACTAATACTTCTGCATTGTTATTTGTGAATTTGATAGATTTGCACTGAGTGATGCTCATTTTACTAGAGACTGGCTGATTGAAATAATGGACTATCACAAGAGATGTATTAGAAGTGAATTTCAGCTCTGATTTTATCATTTGTCTTTGTTACCAGTAGTAAGTTGCCTATTCAATCAGATTGTGCTTGAAATCTTCCCAACAAAAAGCGAGGTTAGGTTAACAAAATGGTCAAACATTTTGAGATCTATTAATGCAAAGAGCTTTGGACTGACTTGGTGTTAATGATAGAAATCATCTATGCTTGCCTTACATATAAAATAGTGAACATTCAAAAGAAGTAATCAGTGAGAGAACCACACCATCACTGGAAAACGTGCCAAATAATTTATTCAAATTTTTCCTTTTCTCTGGCTAAAGCATAATAAGGATAAAGCAAATTTGTCTTTTTGATCATATTCATTGATATTACTCTTATAAAGATGATTTATACCTATGTTTGAATTTTGAATATTTGAACTTCTAGTTCTGATGAATTCAGCAGTTTACAAAAGCTAATGAGATATTTTTAGTAAAGACATATAATTTTTTTCTTAAAGGAAATAAGCCTTTAGTTCATATGACAAATATTTTCAGGGATTATTTGGGAATTTGTCACCACAAAGCACAATTTTAAAACCAGTCAAAAATATTTCAGAAAAGGTGCTGAAAAGTTTTGCAAAAGCTTATTTTATGAAAGGCAAATAATATTTAATCTAAATTTAGTAATCATAATTCATTTGCTTAGGTAGTTCAGATTTTCATATTTTCTGATAATGGGAAAATTTAACAGTTGTACTTATCCATGATGTCTTGTGTGTGTGTATGTGTGTGTGTGTGTGTGTGTGTGTGTTCATGTCCTTATTCCATATATAAGAAAAGAAACCATATCATTTTTCTTGTTACTTTATCCAATAGTGTTACAATTTATGATAACTCCACTTCAGTTATAATAAACAAAGTTCTGTTTGTTTTCCTTTCACTTTTTGAAGCACAGCATAGCCTTCTTCTTACACTTAGCACTAATTATATCCTACTTGGAAATTCCTTTGCCTGGTAATTTTTGTAAAATAATACAGAACTATAAAATGTGTCTTTATGGAAAACTGTTTAAATTCTAATACCCTCAGAGAGTAAAGCACAACCTCAGTACTAAATGTTACTCTGCCAAATTGGGACAGACAGAACAAGTACATGCATTTGGCCATTGGTTGTATTCTTTATCAAATGCTTTCAGGTTTGCCTCATCATTTATTTTGTGAATTACCAGCCATCCTGCTATGTAGTTCCCTTGATATTCTCTCTCTGTAATTTCAATTCTAATCCTTCATCCAGATACAAATACTGATGAACAGTCATTTTGGGAAAGAAATCAGAGAGAACTAAGTCTCTCTCTACTTGAAATGACATAAGGAAAATGTTGGGAGAAGGGCCATCACTTTTTTGCACCTCATGTTGCACTCTAGTATTGAGAGGGGTATAAAACTGAGATGGGATATTCCACAGGAAGGAATGTCAACACCAAATCATAAAGGTAATTAAACAACAAAAAAAAGGCCTAGCACAACCATATGTTGGAAGGTACATGTAAGTGTTCCTCATTTTATCATTCCATCTACTCTGTAAGGTAGGTATTGCCTCCAGCTTCCTAACTAGACAGTTTAACTTATCCAAGAAGCCACAATTAGCAAGATGTCCCAGTGAAGGTCAGTCTGAAAGTGAAATGCCAGTCTACTCTTATTTCCTTGAAATCATATGTTATGATGACCTTAGTGATCCACTTTTACTGACTCATAGCACCAAGGCCTTTTGGAGCTCTTGCTAAGTCCTAGCATTCTGACTGCATTGCAAAGCAGGCAGTGTTTGCCTTGGTTCCTCCCTCTTCTGTATAATTCTCCAGCACCACATCCTTCACCCCCAGTCATTATTCTCAATAACCAGCCATGAGAGTAAGTGGCACAAACTCAAGATAGCTTTAGAAAATTATATTGAGTGCCTTTCATTTTGAAATAGGATGAGGTCAAACAAATTAAAGTGTGTAAAAGTTTCAACCTAAGTTAAGGAAAGCAAGTAATTGTCAGAAGTAATTGACAAAAGTTCTAGGAAACAGTTAATGAAAGTCCTCGAAATTAGAAAAAAAATTCAAAGTATCCAATACCCTTATTTTCTGTCAGGGGATTGTAGATTCACATTTGAACAAAGAGAATTGCTTCATAGAAAATGTGGCCCATGGAAATAGGGCATCTGAAACAAATTAGAACTAATGCTATAATGTCTTTTGCAGAAGAGGTTATTTTTGAAAAGTAACAACATGTCTCAAACGGCAAGATTGCATCTTTTTTGAATGGCTGAATAGTATTCTATTGTGTATCACCTTCTACATCTGTTGGAGGGAATTAAATTCAGTGAAAAAAAGTCAGAAAGAGAAAGACACATAATGGATTGTTTTATTCCTATGTGGAATGTAAAGAAGCAAAACAAACAGGCAAACAACCTTTAGAAATCTGAATGCACCATTGAAACCATCAGAAGGCAAGCAGAGGAGGAAGGGTGACTAACTGGATAAAGGGGACCCAGTAGATTGTGGTGGAGGATTATAGGTGTTTTGGTGGGGTGGTGAATATGGTCATATACATCTGAAGAGATGTGAACATGTGTCCTTAAATCATATGCTGTGCTATAAAATGTTGCTCACTAAAATATAATACAATTAAAAATTTTCAAAGGAATAGAGATATCTCCTCCATTTCTAGGAAGGCATCAAATACAAGAAGTATTAGCACGACCATCACTTGCCTAGTTGCTTATCCTGTAGGAATAGTTGTTTTATTGATGTTTTTTCAGAATTGCTAGATTTATGTGCATAAATTAAAATTATCTTTTTTTGATGAACACTAGTATTTAAATACATATTATTTACATTTTAATTTGCTCTATACTGATAGAAGATTTCAGATTGCTTTATACTTTATTAAAGATTGCAGGTTAGATAAACAACTATAATATATATTATCGCCTATATATTGAGTCCGGTATGTGGATTACAGTTAGATTTTCTAGGTTTGAATTCTAACTTTATTGTTGACTTGTTGTATGACTTTGATCAAGGTACTTACAAGGTTCAGTTTTTTCATCTGTAAAATGGAAATAGCAATTTTACCCATGAGCAAAATGTAAAGTGCTTAGAATAAGTAGTATGTATTATGTAGTCCTTTGTTTCTAGCTTCTGTCATTCAAATCATGTTTGTGAGATTCATTTATGTTTTCACTTGCAGATGTTGAATATTTGTATTTATTCTTGCATATATTCTATTTGTGTTAATGTATGCAATTCAATTCATTATATTGGTCTAGGGCAGTTGGATGACTTCCAGATTTTGTTTCTATAAATTCTATCTTACTATAAATGTTCTTTATATGTTTTTGCTGTTAATGTATGTCTGATGGCTATATATGTAAAAGTAGAATTGTTTGGTTATACCGCAAAACCTTTTACCTTTAGGCAAAATTATTTTGTCAAGGGTTTTCTGAGGGCTAAACTATTTTGTTTTCTAAAGTGGTTGTACCAATTTGCCTTTCACCAGCAAAGAATGAGTGGCCCAGTTAATCTGTAACCTCACCCACAGTTGACATTTTTATCTTTAATTTTAAACATATGGTAAATGATGTTGGTATTGTAGTTCACACTTGCATTTTCCTGGTGAGAAAAGAGGATGAACACCTCTTTCATTAGATAGTTCTATTAGTTTTAGTAGTAAAAAAATGAATAAACTTTTTGGATGTATATGTTTTGAAAGAACAGCTTTCTTACTTTTGGCGGGAAATGGTGGTTTGGGAAGCTGAAATTTTTTATTTTCATGTTGGTGCACAAATATGGATCATTGTGGCCATGTCACTTAAAAACATATCAAAGGAGGGCAGAATTTAAATGACTGCCTTTTTCAAGTAATTTGGGAATTTTAAAGGGAATGACAGGGTAATAAAACTGACTTAGTCTTTTTTGAACATGTGAATAGAGAAATAAAGAAACAAAAATCAATGGGATATAATTCATCAAGAACCTTTGTTCTTAAAAAAGAAGGAAAAAACAAAATATTTCCCCCATTTTCTTTAACTGACGTGATATTGCATTAGAACATATATTTCAATTGTTGATTATTGAGAATGAACTGTATAAATAAAGAGTTCAAATCTATCCATCATTAAAAAAATTTTTTTTGCAGTAGTACAACTAGTAGGTTGAACTGTCTCTTTAGTAATGTTGGAAGCATGGGAAGTATTTAGTATTTTTATGCATTTTCATTATTATAAATCAGTTGGCATTACAGAGTTACAAGGGCTACTTTTTGCTGACTGAGGGAATCTATGCAATAATGGGAAAAGTAGCAGTAACAATCAAAAGGGGGGTTATTTTACATAACAGATACAATATTTTTAGAAAGTTTCCTGAAAATTCACTTATTTAGGAACACTGTGTCACAAAAAGGACTTGAATGAGTTTAGAGCTAATATTGCTGTGAATCAAGTGTACAGCCTTAGTTTAGAGTCAATCTTTTTATCACTAAAATTACCTTCATTTAGAATTTAAAATAATGTTGGCTAACTTATAGTATTATGACTTTTAATTCTATGTATATGAAAAGATGGGCAAGAAAATAGTCGTGTATTACTTAGTTAGAATGATTAAATGTATACATGGGGCATTATTTCACCAAAGATGAATAACTAGGATTTAGTATAGAAACTGTTTCCTAAACAGTTTATTTAGCTCTCTGCTGTTTTTTTCACAAAGGCATTTGACATCCTAATCTCTTTCAGACATGATAAAAGAAGGTAAGTGTCAAATCAGTGAAAAAAGTACTGACTGTATATCAATAAATAAGAATAAGTAACAATGTAGCCTTCAAAATTAATGACCTTATGAGAGACCATGTTTTTTCCAATGATCTTTAGAAAAATATAAATCTACTGTTAATTAGTTAAGGCAGATCTGGTATGCCAGGAAAAGGCAGGGCAGAAATACTGACTGCTGCAATACACCATGATTTAGCTGTTGTGTCTTCTACTCCACACTTTTGAATGTATAGTGTGTTTGATTCTGACATCATTATTTCATCTTAATCCTGCAATTGCTTTTTAAATGCTATTTAAATATTCAAACAAAACAAAATATAAAAACCATCCAAACAAAACAAAACATAAAAGCTTCTTCTCACTTCCCCTAAACTTCTAGTCCCTATTTTACTCTCAGGAGGCTCTTTATACTTCCATTTATAATGGCAAGTGCAGGTGCTATACTTGTGTCCTATGGTGCACATTTTCCTGGACTTTAAGTTTTATCTTAAAGATATTTCTATGTCAACTACCTTTTTAAAATCACTGTGTATTACTCCACTGTGTAGTTTATTATATTGTTATTTTGTCCCTCTCAGCAGTTATTTTGGTGATTTCCAATGTGTTGTCTTATGAAAAGCAATATTGTGGAATATCCTACATGCATATCCTTGGTGCCGTTTTTTTAGTTTCATTAATAGGATAAATTTCCAACAGTGCTGGTGTGGAGTGAAAGATCATAGCAGTTTTAATATTGTTACTGTCTTTTTTTTAAATTTGAGGTTACATTGCTTTATGGCACTGTATGTGACTTAGGGGCATAGATGTGTGTTATCACACTATACTGACCATCCTTCAGTGGACCACAGTCCATTGCTTCTCTTCCCAAAATTGCTCTTCCTCTCCCCCTCTGGCAGTGTCCGTTCTGTAGTCAGAACTCTAGGTTTTGCTGCTGATCTGGTTTTGTCTTGAGTCTTTGTTTGGTTTCTCTGTATTCTACATCTAAGCGCAGGCTTTCAGTATTTCTCACTTATTTTGCTTACTATACTGTCAACTCTTGCCAAAATAATTATACAGAAGGCCAGTTCTGGATGTTTTCTTCCCCTTAGCTTTTAATCCAGAGCACCAGATGAAAGCACTGAAAGAAACCTGAAATACCAGTTTCTTTATATTTATACTAAGTCTATAGAAAAGGCATTCCAGGGTGTTTTAATTTTTCCCAAATAATTTACACAAGAGAATATTAGTTTGTGGGATATCCTTGAATGAGAAGTCATCTCTGAAAGTCTGAACTTTGAGCTCATGTGGAATTATTGTTAAAATTACTTTTCTGCATCTCCAATAAACTCCATAGAGAACATCAGGATATACTGAAAATTTGTTTCTCCTGTAAATTAAAGTGTTTTTTCCAGAAGATGTAGCATGGGGTACTGCCCTCTGATTCTGAGGCATTCTGCTGTGCCTACTAAACATGTTTGATTTAAAAATAATAGAGGGTACTCAGCCTATATTTTTCACTCTGAATTGTAATTTCATTTCATTATTAAGATCCTTGAATAAATGTATTTTATGCATTTTATTATTTTTCATGCCCCATTACATTTTTTTCAAAAGAATTTCTGTGCCCATCTAACAACATTGCCTAAATGGCCTTAAACTCTTCAGAAGAAAGCTTTATGCGTCTGTCTGTAATAGTAATTTCAAACTGTCTAACATAGTTCTTGGAGATTAAAAATGGAGCTGTTTAGATGATCAGGAGGCCAACCTTCCTTGGTAGTATAAGGCTTGAAGGGCTTCAAATTTATACCAAGACTGTGATAATCTAGAAATCATTCATAAAAGACTCAATTTAAAAAAGATAAAAACACTTATCTTCAGCAGAAAATGTAGTTTTTTATCTACAGTATTGTCAGGTAATTGTTTTAAAAATGAGCTTATTTTCTTCTCAATAGAGATCATACAAAATGGCATTTTGAAATAAGAATAGCAAAAATTAAGATATATACAATCTAAAACAACCTGCAAGCTGATTTTGGCAATTATGTGGAAAGTAGTCATTGATGGAGAACAAAGGTAATGGATATAAAAGTGCTTACTGTGGGATAAACCCACAGCACCCACTGTCCCCAACACAAAGCCCAAACAGCCTCGCGGGGTGCCCTGGGGTCCCTGTGCATGCCCGAACCCTATAGGTGCACTATATCCCCCAGTTGATATTTACAGATCATATAAACTTAGAACAGATTAATAATTAAATGGAGAAAATGCAATGATACCGAGTGCAATGTGAAATAAGGTCAGGAAGGAATTTTCTATCTCAGTTTAGAGACCCTTGAGATAAGAGTAAATTTCAGGTATATTTCTTTTTAGGCCAAAAAAAAATCCATAAATTCAAAACAATTTAATTATAAAAGTACATAGGAAATTACATGAAATTGTCTTCAAAAGTTGTTACTGGAGCTGGTGGTGGTAACACGGAGATGTATCCAACTTGAAGATATTAAGCTTATAAAATCTTACTCGTAATGAAGGCGCCTGTAATGCCAGCTTGCTGCTGGAATATCCTACCACTGTCTACCATCTTCCCTAGAAATAACTTCTGAATCAAACCACTTCTTATTTATGTCCCTTTTTCTGCAGTTGGTGGAACTTCATTTCTGGGTGTTGGCTCATGACAGGATTTTGAGGTTTACAATTCAGGTTTTGGGTATATTGTTCATTTCATACTTTAGTTGTATGATTCAACTGAAAACTTTTCTGTGTAATCTGGCTTTAGCATGACTACCTCTTAGAAATATCATTTCAACTTGTAAAGAGATGTTTCCCAGAAACTTGTGGAAGAAACTCAGCAACTTAAGTCAGAGAATTGTATTTTTATTTTTTATTTAAATTTTTATTGAATATATAAAAATATTTTTCTTTCACTTCGTTGTATACTTTAAAATTCTCCCACCACTGTATCACCTGTGAACTGTCACCATGATTCCTTGTGCTCATATCTCCCCTGATTTTGCCCTCCCTCCTGCTTCAGTTCTGTTACCAGCTTGCTAGTTTTAACATTTTCTTCAGGCAGAGAATTTTAAGTCGATATAGCTCAATAGGTAATATACAGATGCAATATTTATGATTTTAACCATTGAACCCAACCATCCATGACACAAATATTAACAGTTTTTCAGAGACCTGGATTTTCACCTAACAGACTGTGAGGCCTGCACGGAGGGGCACATATACTTAGTTCAGTGTTTCTCACATTTTAATGGAAATATGAATCAACCGAGGATCTCGTTAAAATCAAAATTGAGACAACTTGGTGATTCTGGGGTGAGACCTGAGAGTTTTAGTGCTTCTAGCCAGCTCTTGGGTGATACTGTCATGGGGAACAGCCTTGAAGAGCAAGAACTATGGAGTTTGCTCTCCAGGCTTTCCAGGTACCCACTGTGGCTTTAATTTTCTCTTTGATCTCAAATATGCAGTAGTGATGAAGCTACCTTTTGGGTTATATTTCAAGCTGACATTTATTAAATAACTCCTGAGTGCTGGAATGTAATATGAATTGTTTCTGCTGCTGCTCATGATGGCTTCCAATTTAGAAGAAGAAAGCAAAGTGAAGGAACTACTTCTCTTACTTGACACAGCCCTCCTATTAAGGGCAGCCCCCCAGTGTGGGCCTGGGCTGTGTTTGACATGTCTTGCTTAGGTTGAGGCAACAGTTCATTGGTATAAATAAAAATTATTTTGAATGGAGGAGACATGAAATATTTATAATGTCTCAGATAAAAACATAGGTAAATATTTAAGAAATGCAATTTTGTAGCACTGATTATTTTATATAGTTGTTAAGGAGTGAACTATAAAATGCCGACTCTCTAATGTTCACTACTGAAAGGAAGTGTCTGTGTATTACTGGAAGCATGAGGACTTGTTACTACTCTGTAGCACCTTGGACAAAGAATAAGACCTGTTGATTCTGATAGTTTAGGAAAAGCAATTTTGAAAGCAAATGTCTTCAGGTTGGATTTTCTTTTCTTTTTCTTTTTGTAAAGAAAGCACAGGAAAGCATTCTGGATGAAAATTAATTGCTCAACAGGGTTAGACTTCCTGGCATTATTAACTAGAATTATTGAAAGTTAGTGATCAGGGACAATTCTTCCTCCTAGGTCCTAAAAAATTATTTTGAAGTTTATCATTGCATCTTCATTAGGTGAGATCTCTTTCTAAATATGTATGGTGGGCTAATTCCCAGCAGTCTGATTCCCAGTCTTTAGCAGCTTAGAACATATGGTCTTAGCCTAAGCCAGGTGATTCTGCTGAGACAAATTGTGCTCTTTCAATGTTAAATTTAGACTGTCTTCATCCAGCTACTAGCTACTGTGTTCCACATAGTTTGGAGTCTTTGAGTTTTCTTATAAGTTTTATAAAAAAGTGAGAAATAATAAAAGCAAGTGAGTATTAGCAAACTTCCAGACAAACATTTCTATACGCTTAGGTTCCTTTTTTTTCTGTTATAAAAGCTGGCCCATTAATCCGCACCCTCTGACCTGTGATCCCAGCCTCTTGATTCCTGGCTTATTGGGAAGATGCTAATTGAGGATGAGTTGGGAACCTTCACATGTGTACCTCCCAGTGCTAAACCCAGTGTGTGCAGACGCCCTGCACAACCTCTCCATTTTCAGTCTATACAGGCATATTCTTACCTTTCAGGTCAGTTTTAGATCTTCATAGCTTGTTATGCATCCTTTGAAGAAGACATGAAATAATAACTTTTTTTAAGTCCTAAGTCTTTATTATTAGACATTAATTCTACTTTGTTATTATCCATGGAGGAAGGGAAAAGAAATGCTTTCTTTCTATACAGTTTTATGGATAAATCTCTTGTTTTTAGAGCAATAAACACTGAGATTTTCTGATTACAAATTAGATAATCTTGCAGTGAGCAATATTAAGAATTCACCATTTATGTTTTTCCTTGGTGCCTACCTCTAGCATTTCTCAGGCCCTGGATCTCCAAAAGGTCACTTTTATTTGTTGGTTGGGAAGAAAGGAGGGGGGGTGGGTTGGCTAGTATAGAACAAGATGGACATTGTACTTGTTCGCTGATTTATTTTATCTGTTAATGTCCTTTCATGATGCTTAAACACTGAAGGACTTAGAACTGGGGGAGATAATCTGTGATGTGAAGTGGTGTGTAAGAATTGGATTAACTGTCCTGGCTGAGTTTTTTGTGTGCCCAGGAATGAACTTTGGAGCTGGAATAATCTTAGAAATGGATACTACTCTGAGTATGGCTGTGATTGTTCTATGCAAATCAAAACCAAGTGAAATAAAGGTGAAAGTACATCTTACCATCAAACTATTTTCTGTAATTTCCACTCATTTTAAAAATAGTGATTAAGCACCTTCTATTAATTAGGCTCTGCTAGATACTGGGATACAGTAGTGAACAAAATAAAATAGCTCTCTGCCTCGTGGACCTAATCAAGTCAGGGAGACATTAATCATAGAATGATCAATATGCAGGGTAATGTTGCAGGCCTAAGATGTTGATAAAGCACTTGTAGTAAGTGAAATTCATCCAGCAGGGAGATAATGAGAAGGCATTCTTCAGAAAATGATGTTTGAGTTGAGATCTGGTGAACAAATAGCATCTGATGAACATTAGTAATGAGGTGAAGTAGCGAGATGAGATGAAGGAAACAAATATGCAGGCCAAGAAAATGGTATCTGTGAAAGCTTGTATGGGAAGGTGGGACTTTGAGAAAGGAGGCTGGTGTGACTGATAAGCAGTCAAGGGTGTCATGTGGAAGACACTTGGAGAGGTAAGGAGAGTTAAGGAGTTTTGTTTTTATCCAAAAACAAATGAGATGCAAATACAGATTTCAGACAAGTTCTGTCCTTGGGTGGTCAGAAAAGAGATGTTAGTGACCTTATGTGGTAGTTATATGAAGTTAGGCTGTGGCTATATTTTGAAGGTAGAGCCAACAGGGGGTTTCTAAGCTTTATGTGGGTATAAAGAAATGGAACAGGATTATTCTAAGGTTGGGGGACTGAGGAAATAAGAGGATGGAATTAGTTTTTACTTAAGATGGGGAAAGCTGAAAGTTAAACTGGATTTTTGGAAGAATATTCAAGAATAAGTTAAATTTAGTTATGTTCTGTTTAAGAATTGCATTTGCCATCTTCATGGCACATTTGAAACAACAACTGGAAGTAGAAGTAAAAATCAAAATTGTTGAATTTCTTTTTATGTATTTTTTGGCAGTTTGTATTTAATTTAGACTTATTTTCATGTACAATGCCTGTTTTAAAATTCAGTTATTTTTACATTTATGTATTGATTTCTTTGTAACTTTTATTTTTTTATTGAAGTATCATTCATTTTCAGCACTGAATATGATTTAAAGCTATAGGATGTGTACTCTTTTTATAATAATAAAACCCACCTCATATATGTTGCAAGTATATTTGTACAATATTGCTTCTTTAGTATTTTACAACATAAAGATTTAATATTTTATGTAATTGAAACATTTAGTCATGTTCAAAATGGAATTTTCCTCTTTTTATTCATAAAAACTTTTACCTTGCAGCCCTTGAATAGCCTCTATGTCTTCATTTTAAGTCTAAATATTTTGGGTTTTATTTTCTGTGCAGGAGATAATAATTCTAATTAACATTTTTTATCAAACAAGTTAACCAATAATTACAGTACTATTTGTTGAATAGTCCCCTTTCTCACTGATTAACATGCTACTCTATCTCATAATAAATATTTACATATATTGTAGTTTGTCCCTAGGATTTCTGTTATTTTCTATTAGTATGACTCTCATGGTACTGATTTTACAGCATTTAATTATTGTAACTTTCTAGTTACAATAATTTCTAGCTTGAGTTATTAATTGGGAAAACAAGTCAACAACTGCTCTTCATTTTAAGTATTTCCTTGGGTTATTTTCTCTCATTTATGCTTCTAAGTGACTTTTTTAGATATTATGAGCATTGGCTATCCCTATATAGTTTTGAAACAGTAGTTATATATATATATACATGATACTGGTAATTTTTAAAAGACAATTCTCTCATGGATACCATAAAAAGTTCTTAAGGTTAATCTTCTTTGTTATTGTGTATGTAGGAATGACAATACTCTTATGGTTAAATTTGAAATATTTTGGAGGTGGAGTAATTTTGTATGTTAACAAGTTTGAAGGTATGGCTACAGAAATAGGGTGCTTAGGTGGTGAGGGAATGAATTCATTGTGTATGAGGGCACAAGTTAGTCTAGAATCTATTATGAACTAGAATCTAGTATGAACTAGAATCTAATAGAATCTAGTTGGATAATTTTCCAAAAGCCATTTGATGTCTATGAAGAAAAAATGGAGTGATGTGTGTGTGTGTGTGTATGTGTGTGTATGTGTTGTGGTGGGGTTCCAAAGTCCCCAGTGATTCTGTCATTGAAAAATGAAGTTCATGGGGCATGGTAGTAGGTGGAAGAGGTGGCTGCTGTGTAAACATACATACATGATAAGTGAATCCTGGCATGTGTAAAACAGAGTAGCTCAATTCATTTCCTCTAAACCCAGGTTTCGGGGGTGAATTCTTCATGTGATGAAAGAGAGGTATGTTGGAAGTGAGATTCCCTTTGCAGCCATACGTACTGAAGATGATATAGAAGAAGAAAGAATCTTGATGAGATGGTTTCAGAGGAAGAAGCATTATCATCACTGAAAATCCATGTCTCAGTTAGAGAAGTGGGGGACCATTTCTGTGGATGTATAGATATTAGTGTTTGAGATGGAAGATTGAAAACTGTGTGTATTAGTTGCTTTTGCTTTGTAGCAAACTATCCCAAAAGTTAGTAGCCCAAAAGAATTGTGTGGCAGGTTGGAAATTTGGACTGGGTTCACCTGAGATTGTGTGTGTGTGTGTGTGTTTGGTCTTGATCTGGTGAGTTTAATCTGGGCTGTGCTTCCTTACATGCAGCTGCTGGTATGTTAGCTCAGCTGGTTGGTTTGTCATGGTCTCACTTGTGACTGGGATAATTATAGCCTCTCAGTGTTTTCTTTTAACTTATCAGAGTATGTGGCCAGCATTGTTCATTAAATGGTTACACAAGAAGAAAGCTTGCAACACCTAACTAAGACCCAGGCTAAGAGCTTAACTAGACATTGTTTTGTTCTATTCATCTAGTCAGACCCCAAGGCCAGGGTGGTTGACAGAACACCTAGAAAGTCACATTAAAAGGGATGTAGAAATTGTGTAGACAATTTATAGCCATTTCTACAATCTTCTACCTTAGGAGGAAGAAATAGATATGAGAAGGAGACGAGAGCTATATTTGGTTACTGCATTCATATTGGGGAATTGTGGTCAAGTGTGCAGGTTTCCCCACCCTTGGGAACCCAGTAAGAACTTTACTGAGGCACTAACTGCTAGCTTGTGACCTCATGAGGTGACAAAAGCATGGGAAAGTAGGAGGTCAGTGTCCATGTCTGAGGCGATCCCCAGCTCTGGGTGGTCTGTTACAAGCATGAAGTTTTACATTTTGGACAGTGTTGCAAGTTGAACAGAATAGAAAGGTGGTACAGTAAACACTTAGGATTCCAATATCAAGGTGGAAATAGCAGTGGTCCCAGTGGAGTAGCAAGTAAGGTGTAAGGTGTGTGAAGAAATTCTAACCTGGGATTACAGAAAATGGATTGAGTTACTCTGTTTTACACAAAGCAGAGTCCACTTGTCATTTTTTTCTGTATCTTCAGCACTTGACACACTATCAAACACATGGTATGTGCTTACTGAATAATTGTTCCATTATTTCTTAACTCAGGTATCCCTTATTTTTACTTCTTACTGAACTTTTTATTGTACTTCGTTTCTTCTCTATATGTTAATAGTATGTTTAGATTATACATATACCTTCTACAAAGTAAATAATGGATTCTTTCTATATTTTGAAGTGAAACTTTATAGAAGATACCTATAAATTATGTGTGGTAGCAATTGACAAGACTAGTGGCATTAAGAAAAATTATTAACCCTGAAAAGACTAGAAGGAATAGGTTTTTTTGAATTCTTTATACTTTGTCATGAATGTTGAAGACTTTCAGAGTATGTTAAAACAATTTCCTGGTTTTGGATACTTTGAGGATAAAAAATTCCTCAAATAATACAGTTATCACATAAAAGATACCAGGAAACTTAAAATGTTTAACTTGAGTAATTTCTTTATGTGGTGCTAAGAGTAATTCTTCATTTTAATATATGCAGTGTATTTGGCTCAGAAAATACATATAGTTCCTGTATCAAAGTAGACTTTTTCCATATGTAAAAGAAAATGTTTGTTCTCCTGCCTAAATGAACCATAGTGTTCACTTGTTTCTGAGTTTCACAATTATAATACCACCATAATTATCGCATCAAATTGAAATTGAAAACAGGAATTTATAGGTCAATCATTGTACAAAATTTCTAGAATTCTCACACATATTGCTGAATTGTTCTCAGAATTTTTACTGTTTTATACATCAGTAATACATGAAACTTTTAAGATATAATGGGACTGAAAGTTGTTAATAAAAATTGTAACTGACTAGTAAAATACCTTTAGATTTCTGTATACCCACTCTAGCTTAAGGTATTCTCATCCTTATAAAGAACATCTTTTCTAATTTTGAGTCTAGTATATGGCATCTTGCCCATGTGATTTGTGCATAGGATGTTGTGAAAATCTAAGTACTTTACCAGAGAGAAGGGCAAGGCCAGATCATGCAGGACTTTTAGGTGATTTGAAAGACCTTGATATTTACCTCAGAATCATTAGGAAACATTTGAAGGATTTTAAACAGCAGTAAAATGTGATGAATTATTGCATTTTAGATAGATTGCTTTGTAGCTGTATGGGAACTAGATTGAAAAATGCAGGAGAGGGTGTGGGGACATAAGTTAGGAAACATTAACATTGGTCCATTTTAAAGAGGTTGTGGTCTGGGTAGGATAATGGCTGTGGAATCGGAATGAAGTGAATGGATTGAATATGTAGGTAGTAGATTAGATTGGTTATGGTGATTGAATCCTAGGAATGGGGAAAGGACATGTATTATGGATGAGTTTCATATTTCAGGCTTGTGCAAGCAGATGGATGGTTAGGCTAACTACTGAAGGAGAGAGTGCACCAAGTGCCAGCGGACTGGGAAGAGGCCATGGGTTCAGTTTGGGTCATACTGAATTTGCAATGCTTCTGGATATGTAAGAGGAGACACTGACATTTGATGTTATCAATCTGTAGTTTAGAAGGTCTGTCAGAATGGGGAGATAAATATAGGCTTCATCTGTGCATAGATGGTCACTGAACCATGGGGATGGTCAGAGTCTCTGGAGAGGAAAGCATGAGAGATATAAAGACAAGAACCACTGTGGAGGGAGTTTGACATTCACATCTGTGGAAGTGGAGGAGTCCATACAGTAATTTGAGAAAATTGCTAGAGATTTACGTGGACAATGAGAAGTGCCTTTATACCACTAAATCTAAGGGGAGAAAGTTTTAGGAGAAAGAGGGACAGATCCATGATGACAGATGAGCTGAGAGGACAGCAGTGGGGCCACCCAGCATTGTCGGTTTTGACTGCCATCGTGAAACCAGGCTTATGGCCTGGAGGAAGGCAGGGGAGGGTGGGCTTGGGGAGGGTGGGAGAGGAAATGCAGGGACACTTTTGGAGCAAAGTGCTCTGGGAATGAGCAGAGAGATGGAGCAGTTAATAACTATAATACATGGTTCAAGGATTTTTTTTTTGAATAGAAGGGAATAAGAATAGATATTGTTTAAAAGTTGTTAGAATGGAGTCATCAGAAAAAGGGGTGAGGGAAGGATAACGAATTGAGAAAGGCATTCATTATTTATATAGATTGAGAGGCTGTGGTTCAGAGCATCAACTGAGGGTTTTGCTTTTGCTAAAAGGAGGCAGCACCTTCTTCCCCTGCCCACCCCTAGGGAAACAGCAGGGAAGTGGGGAAGTAGGTGTATATGAATTTATCTGAATGATTGTTAGAAGGGAAATTTAAAGAGTAGAGTTTGTGTCTGATAACTTTTATTTCTCTGTGATGTGAGACCCAAGGTTAATTACTCAGAAGAAACAGAATCAGAGGTAGAATAGACTAGAGATGGTTGAAAGATAGCTGTGTAAATAATGTAGATAAAATTGCTACCTGGAGGCTGTGTTATTACCCATCAGGTTACAATTTCCCATAACCTCCTGACAGTCCAGATGAAGGTATGAGAAAAATGGACTTGTTCATTCATGGTTTGGATTTTGCTCTCTAGATAAAAAAAATTATGGTATTGGCTAAAAATGAATCAAACTCAGATTTAAATCTTAAATTAGATTTAATCAGATTCAAATTGAATTAAATCTGATTAAACTCTTAATTTAAATTGAATAGAAAAAGTCAGGGTAGTTGGGTGGGTTATCAATAAGGAGAAAGTTAGTGTTAGCGCTTACTAGGAAGCACTAAAGAGGTGAAGAATAAATGCAGTGAGAGTAGTATTTGAGGAGGCAATTAGGAAGTATAAAGAGTTTGAATCAGAGAGAATGTTTTTGGTGGTGGAGCTGTTTTGAATGAGACAAATGCAGAGTAAAACTATCTAAGTGAAGTGAAGTGGGAGTCGAACAACCAAAGGGAAGACTGTCGATGAATCAATCACATGAATATAAGAATATTCTAGAACATTGCAAGCCTTTGGGTAAAGAGATTGTGGTGCAAATTTCAGAACCAAGAATGGATGCCTCAGAATTCCCAGTGGAATGTGTGTTTCCGTGTATGTTACACACATACACAGAAAATAGTGTAAATAGTGTAAATGTGTGTAAATAGTGGGAAAGTGTTTATGTGTTTGTGAAACAGATGATACAAATTCTATCTACTTCAGACTGGGAAGCATAGAATGTATGGCTCATGATTATGTAGATTTATTATTTTACTAGGGTCTCTGTAGCAAAATGCCAAAGACTGTGTCATAAACAGCAGAAAGTCAGTTCCTCATGGTTCCAGATGCTAGAAGTCTCAGAGGAGGTGTTTTCAGACAGTGCCTCCTGAGACTTGTTTCCTTGGCTTGTGGGCCACAGCAACAGCCTTCTCTCCATGGTATTTCCTGTGTGCCTGCCCAACGTTTGTCTCTCTGTGTGTCTAAAATTTCTTTTAAGTACACATTAGCCTAGCTGTATTAGGGTCTGAACAAATAACCTCTTAAATTTTATCAACTTTTCACAGGTCCTTTCAACAAATGCAGGTATCATGGGATACTGGAGGATTAGCCAGCATATGAATTTTGGGGAACACAGTTCAGCCTGGGACAATGAAGTGTCCATGGCAGTAGAGTTACCCTTTGAAGGGCCCATTAGGCAAGTGATATTCTTATGAGGAAAGCAGAATTCATCTAAGACTGAAAGCAGACAGTCAGGGAATAAGGAGCACCAGGGCTGGCAAGAGCAGGTTGGTTTATTAGTACCAGCACTGACTGACTCAGTGGATTCATATCTAAAGGTGAAGTGACCCTACTAGGGAGTTAAGGGTTGTTTTTTTTTTATATTCTTTAAATGTTCTGGTGTTCCAGGTGAGCTATCATTGGGTAGCTCATGATCTGATGTGGGGAAGACAGAATGAGGAAGATTCAAGGAGTAGTTGGATTGCATACTGGTAAACTGAGTAGCCTCTAGGCAGCAAATATTTCTTAGATCACTGTGCATCAAAATATTCCAGGTTATCATGTTTTCACCTGTTCATCAGGTTTCAAGGCTAAAAAGCTTAACAGGGTGAAGCTATGTAGGGGATAAAATGTGAATTCCTGAGTTTGGCGGTGAGATTTGGGTGCAGATGGGTATGTAAATTAGGTGCAGATAGATAAGTAAAAGCAGAATCATAATGCATTGTAAAGTTTGGTATTTAGGTGGAATGAATAACTAAAGTTCACCTGGTTGGTTCACTAAGGGGAAAAAGGGAAATATTTAATTTCTTTGTTGAGTTAGCTGCTTTTGTCACTAGTAAATCCTGATGGAAAAAAATAGTTGGAGTTTTCAGTGCTTTACATAGTACCTTACATGATTTTTTGTAGCAAAATGAATAGGTTTTTTTTTTTGCTTTATATTTTGAATAGGTTATTATTTCTACAAAGACAAGCTATTGATTTTGTTCTACTTATTTTATAACTCAATTATTGGTTTAAATAGTTTCTCGGGGACTCTTTTTTTCTAGGTAATCATTCATGTCTTCCATAAATAGCTATCATTTTGTCTCTTTTCCAATATACCTCTAATTATATTGATTCTAATAATAGCGGTGTCTGGAACTCTGTCATATACTGGCTTCTGGTAAGGGCTGGATTTTTATTCTTGGAAAAAGCACGCAGTTGACTTGCTAAAAATGAATGGAACTGAAGCCAGAGTTGGTGACATGAAAATGATAGAAAAGAAATGTCTCTCTTAATTCAATGCTTGACTTTTGACTGAATGTAGAGTCTGGAAGAAGAAAACTAAAGATGAGTTCAACATTTCCTTTTAGATAGCACAAGAATACCTCTGGTGTTTCACCTTTAAGAGATAATTATTTCCTAGGGTAAATGTTTGAAGCAATAGTAATTACGTTAAATACTATTAATAATTTTAATGTTTAATTATAAACTACCAAATTAGATCCAGAAGGAGCTGTTACCATGTTCCTTTACCCTTCACACACACTGAGTGTCAATATTTAAAATATTGTTGTTAAAGGGTCAGGAAAAAGGCAAAATTTGCAAGCTGACCAGACATCTGAAGCATCCAGAGGGGAGAAGGAGAGAAGTCAACACCAGCACCAGAGAAGGAAGAGCACAAGGGTCTGTGGTGATGGTCACTGGTGATGTGGTGGTGGAAGATTTAAGGGGAATACACCTGAGGGAAGAATCAGACATTGTATAAAAATGAACAGCTGTGTAAGAAAATAAAATATTTAAAAAATTAAAAATTAAATATATAAAAATCATTAAATTCATAGGAACATTGTTCCTTTTGAATATTTTAAAAGTCCTTCCCTGATTGAGGTCTGATAAATAGTCTTCTAATTTATCATTTCAGTATGGGGTTGATCTTTACCTATAGTGTGAGGTATAGATATGACCATTTCCCTAAAAGTGGAAAACACTAGTTTTCGAACTCTAGGTAAGTGATATTCTGAAAGAGAAGTGTGACCTAGAAATTCCATGTGAAGGGAAGAGTGAAACTTAAGTGAAACAAAAACTTACTTGTTAGGATTATTAAATCATTAGGAGTAAATTTAGAAAAAAATATTCAGTAGGGTCAAATTCCTCATGATGGCATTCAGAACCCTAACCAACATCTGAAATCTGGCAGCAAATCTACAGAAAGCTGTAGAGATAAATAGCTAAAATGACTATCCCAACAATTTGAAATAGTCATTTTCCAGGCACCATCTGGGTTTTATACTGACCTTTATTACTTTAAACAAAGTTCACTTACAATTTTTCCAACCTCTTTTGGTCACCGTGCTTATTCTACATGCTGATAATCAGTTTTCCCCTCAGGGTCTCCTAACTACTTTTTGCCTCAGTTTTGTGGTATGTCCAGAGGAAGCCAGCCTGGAGTCTCCACTTAGCCTCATCAGGCCAGACTCTGGATAATACCAGTATGCTGAAGCCCAGTGAGGAACAGCTGAAGTGTAACTGACAAAGATGGAATTGTGTAGAGAGAGGAAAGAATGGATATTCAAAAGAGGATGCAGTTGAAGGTGGGAAGTTGGGGAACTTCCTGTTGAGGAGTAGGAAGCAGAGGAATGATTAGAGAGGTGGTAGGGACACTTTGGTAGAGGTGAGTCCTGTGGTAAGTCACAAGGCTCTTTCTAGGATTTTCTGAACAGAAATTTGTGGGGGTCCTAAAAATGCCTTTACATTTGTTAGAAAGCAGAAATCTGTAATTAGGTGGAAGATGTATCTAAATTGGAGTCCAGTCTATTTCTTTAAAGCAGCGTGAACATATGAAATCAAGTTTCCTTGCTTTCATTTCTTGATTTCTATGTTTGTAAATGACCAAACCAAGTCCTTGACTGTTGCCCAGCAAACAAGCTCTGAAACACGAGAAATATCTTTTACACAGAAGTGTTTATTCCACATGGTCATCAAGAGGTAAGCAGGACAGGCATCCCAAGAAAACTGGTTGACTGAATGACTGGAGTGCTGGGATTATGTAAGAGATGGAGAAATTTTTTTAAGATATTTACAGTGTTTATTTATTTATTTAATTTAATTTTTTTAGATTTGCATATATTGTGTATTTTTATTTATATTACATTATTGTGTACCCCGGGGGTTTCCCACTTCCTGACACCTGTTAACCATCCTACTCTTTGCGCCCTTCACTTCCTCCACCTTCTTCCCCCTCCTCCTCTCTCACTCCATTGTTCAGCCCTATTGGTTGTTTCTAATTTTTCTTATTCGTTTGTTTTTCCCTATATCCATCATATAAGTGAGACCATCCTGTATTTCTCTTCTTTTTGGCTTATTTCGGCTAATATGAGTCTTTCTAGCTCCATCCATGTTGCTGTGAATGATATATGTTTGTCCTCCTTGTTGAATGCGTAGCATTCCATTGTGTACATACACTGCATTTTTTTCAGTCAATTGTTGGTTTTGGGGCATTTGTTTTGTTTCCAAATCTTGGCAATTGTAAACAGAACTGCAATAAACATGCATGTACAGTGTCCTTTTCAATTAGTCTTTTCATGTCCTCTGGGTAGAGTCTCAGTAGTTGGGATTGCTGGGTCAAATGGTAATTCCACATTCAATTGTTTGAGGGTCCTCCACGCAGTCTTCCATAGTGGCTGGACCAATTTGCACTCCCACCAGCAGTGTAAGAGAGTTCCTTTTTCTCCACATTCGTGCCAACACTTGTTGTTGTCCATTTTATTTATATAGGCCATTCTTACTGGTGTAAGATGGTATCTCAGTGTGGTTTTAATTTGCATTTCCCTGATTATTAGTGATGTGGAGCATTCTTTCATATACCCATTAGCCATCTGTATCTCCTGTTTGGTGAAGTGTCTTTTTAGTTCTTCTCTTCCTTTTTTGACTGGATTTTTTGCTTTGTTTTTGTTGAATTGTAGGAGCTCTTTGTGGATCTTTGTTTTAACATCATCTTGTCACTTGTCTGGAAGGCAAAAATTTTCTCCCAGTCGGTTGGGTTTCTTTTTGTTTTGTTTATTGTCTCTTTTGCTGTACAGAAACTTTTTAGTTTGATATAGTCCCAGCTTTTTATGTTTTCCTTCGTTTTTTTTGCCAGTCATAGTTGTTTCCCAAAATGAATTTCTGAGGTGAAATTCTTGAAGGGTTTTGCCCAGGTTTTTGTTCTATGTATTTTATGGCTGCTGGTTTCACTTCCAGGTCCTTTATCCATTTTGAGTTGATTTTTGTACAGGGTGTGAGGGTGTTGTCCTGGTCCATTTTTTTTTTTACATGTTTTGATCCATTTTTCCTATCACCATTTACTGAAGAGGCTATCCTTGTTCCAGAGTATGTTTTTTGCCCCATTGTCAAAGACTAGTTGATCATATATGTGTGGTTTTATTTCTGGGTGTTCAATTCTGATCCATTGGTCTGTTTGTCTGTTTTTGTACCAGTACCATATTATTTTAAGTATTATGACTTTGTAGTATAGTTTGAACTCTGGAACATTAATACCTCCGTTCTCTCTTCTGTTTGTCAAAAGGGTTTTGACTATTCGGGGTCTTTTGTTGTTCCATATGAATTTCAGTAATTTTTGTTTTATCTCTTTAAAATATGTCATTGGGGACTTTATTGGAATTACATTGAATCTGTAAATTGCTTTTGGTAGAATGACCATTTTGGTAATGTTGATTCTTCTGATCCATGAACAGGGAATGTCTTTCCATTTTTTAATATCATCTTCTATTTCTTTTATGAATGTTTTATAGTTTTCTTTGTATGGGTCTTTTACTTTTTTGTTAGGTTAATTCCCAAGTATTTAATTTTCTTTGGTACGATGGTAAATGGGGTGTTTTTTTAAAATTTCTTCTTCTTTTGGTTGATTCTTTGCATAAAGGCATGCAGTTGATTTTTGTGTGTTGATTTTGTATTCAGCTACCTTACTGAACTGGTTTATTATTTCAGTTAGCTTTTCTGTTGACTTTTCTGGGCTCTCTACATAGAGTATCATATCATCCACATATAATGATAGCTTTATTTCTTCTTTCCCTATTTGGATTCCTTTTATGTCTTTCTCTTGTCTTATTGCCCTAGCTGGGACTTCCAGAACTCTGTTGAAAAGGAGTGGAGAGAGTGGACATCCTTGCCTGGTTCCAGACCTTAATTGAAATTGTTTCAGTTTTTCCCCATTGAGAATATTTGTTATGGGTCTGTCATATATAGCTTTTATTATGTTCAGGTATGTTCCTTTTATACCAATTTTTTCCAGGGCTTTCATCATGAAAGGATGCTGAACTTTATTGAATGTTTTTTCCACATCTATTGATATTATCATATGGTTTTTGTTTTTCTCTTTGTTGATGTGATGGATTATGTTGATTGATTTTTGGATGTTGAACTATATCCCTGCCCCTGGGATGAATCCCACTTGGTCATGGTGGATAATCCTTTTTATGCAATGTTGGCTTCAGTTTGCCAGGATTTTGTTTAGAATTTTTGCATCTGTGTACAGTAGGGATATTGGTCTGTAGTTCTCTTTCCTTGCACTATCTTTATTTGGTTTTGGGATTAGTGTAATATTTGCTTCATAGAAGGTATTTGGTAGCTTTCCTTCTTTTTCAATTTTTTGAGTTTTAACAGTACCAGTGTTAGTTCCTCTTTGAAAGTTTAGTAGAATTCATTTTTGAAAACATCTCTACCTGAACTCTTGTTTTTAGGGAGAGTTCTGGTGATTGCCTCAATTTCATTGCTTGTGATTGACCTGTTTAAGTTTTCTGTTTCTTCTTTGTTCAATTTTGGATGGCTGTATTGTTCTAGGAAACTGTCCATCTCTTCCAGGTTGTTGTATTTGTTTGCATATAGATGTTCGTAGTAGTCTCTAATTATCTTTTGGATTTCTGCTGGGTCTGTTGTAATATCTCTCTTTTCATTTATGACCCTGTTTATTGGAGTTTTCTCTCTTCTTTGTAAGTCTTGCAAGGGGTTTATCAGTGTCATTTATTTTTTCAAAAAACCAATTTTTGGTTTTGTTTATCTTCTTGATGGTCTTTTTGGTTTCCATTTCACTGGTCTCTGGTTTTGTTTTTGTTATTTCTTGTTTTCTGCTAGATTTTGGATTTTTTTGTTGCTCTTTTTCTAGGACCTCAATTTGGGAGATTAGAGTATTTCTTTGGGCTGTTTCAATTCTTCTTCTTTGGGCCTGTATTGCTATGAACTTTCCTCTTAATAATGCTGTTACTGTATCCCACACATTTTGGAATGTTGTGTCATCTTTGTCATTTGCCTCCATGTAGGTTTTAATTTCTTCTTTGATTTCCTCTTTTATCCAGTGATCTTCCAAAAGTCTGTTGTTCAGTCTCTATGTAGTGTTTACTCTCCTTATTTATTTTCATTATTGATTTCTAATTTGATGCCTTTATAGTCAGAGAAAAAGATTGGTATTATTTTAATCTTTGTGTATTTCAGGTTTGTCTTGTGGCCTAATATATGGTCTGTCTTGTGGTCATTAGAGAATGAACCAAAAAGAAAAGAAAGGGTATTCTTTTCCTTGGGGGATGCAGTGTCCTGTATATATCTATTAGGTCCATTTGGTCTAGATCTTCCTTTAAAGCTTTTGTATCTTTGTGTAGTTGCTGTTTTGTTGATCTGTCTTTTGGTGAGAGTGGGGTATTAAAATCTCCTACCACATATGTGTTTTTGCCAATATTTGATTTCAGTTCTGCTAGTCATTGTTTTATGAATTTTGGTGTTTCCTCATTAGGTACATATATGTTGATTATTATTATGTCTTTTTGGTGAATTGACCCTTTAACCATTAGGTAGTGGCTATCTTTATCTTTTGTCACTTTTCTTAATTTGAAGTCTGCTCTGTCTGATATAAGAATGGCAACCTCTGCTTTCTTGTGGGGGCCATTTGCTTGTTGTGTGGTTTTCTAGCTAGCACCTTCAGTCTATGCTTTATTCTTAGAGATCAGATGTGTTTCTTGGAGGCAGCAGAATGTTAGGTTCTGTTTTCTGATTCAGTTTGCACTCTTCATCTTTTGATTACTGATTTTAGACCATTGACATTTAGGGTGATTATTAATGTTTGAGATTCCAACAGTTTTCTGGTGGTCATTTTGGGGTTTTGATTTGGTCTCATTTTGTTTGTTTGTTTAATTTGCTCTTAAGGTTTTAATCTTGAGGCCACCTGCAAAATTCTTGGAGTGGGGGTTTAGTGGTAGCAAATTTCTGGAGACTTTGCTTGTCAGAGAAGGTTCTAATTTTTCCTTCATAGGGTAAGGATAGCTTTACAGGATAGAGTATTCTTGGCTGGCCCTTTTTGTCTTAGAGTTTTTTGTAGATGTGACTCCATTCTCTCCTTGCTTGGATTATTCTCTTCAGAAAAATCTGCGGTAAGTCTAATGGATTTTCCTTTGTAGGTTATCTGTTTCTTTTCTCTAGTCATTTTCATTATTTTTTCCTTATTTTGGGTCTTGGAAGTTTTATGATGATGTGTCTCACTGTGGCTTTTCTTTCATTAATCTAGTTTGATGTCCTTTTTGCTTCTTGTATGTCTATTTTCATTTCTTTCTTCAGATTTGGGAAGTTCTCTATTATTATTTTGGAAAGCCTTTCAGTTCCCATGACTCTCTCCTCTCCTTCTGGGATTCCTATTACTCTTACTCTTTAAGGATTCTGACATATCTCTGAGCTTTTCTTCAGCCTTCTTACTTTTTCTCCCTCTTTTTCTTTCTTCATCTTCTCTAATTCTGTATCTTCAAGTGTGCCGATTTATTCTTCTATTTCATCTAATCTGCTTCCATGGCTTTTTCCTGCATTTTTTTTTTTTTTGAGACTAGGTCTTGCTATTTTTGCCTGTGGAACCGCAGGCTCACATTGCCCGGGGTACCACAGACTCAAGCAATCCCCAGCCTCAGCTTCCCAGGTAGCTGAGATTATAGGCGCTCACCACCATGCCCAGCTATTTTTTGGGGGACTAGCTCTTGCTATGTGCCCCCGGTGGGACTTGAACCCTGACCCTAGCCGTGGCTTCCTAGGCTGCCACCAACAGGCATGTGCCACCATGCCCAGCCTGGCTTTTCCTGCATTTTTGAGCTCCTTTATTGCAACCCTTTAAATCCTGGGTCTCCTACAATATCATATTTTAGGGGTTCATTTTCATTCTTCAGTTTGTTGATTAGATTATACATATTAATGATTTCTTTTTTATATTTTTCTACTTCTTTCCCTTAGTGCATTAAATGCTTCTATCATTCTGTTGTCCTTTTTTTCTGATACTTCTCTTAACTGTTGGAGTGCATTTAACATGTTGATGTTGGAATCTTTGTCTGAGATACACATCATTTCTTCAATGTCTTCCTTGGTGTCCTGTAGGGCTTGCTTGCATGTCTACAGTTTTTGTCCTTACTGTGTTTTGCTTTCTCACTTGTTCTACATATTGAGAAACCATGACTCTGTTGTTGGTTGGCATGCTGATAGTAGTGTTTTTCAGATTGCAGGTAGATCTGTAGTTTAGTTTACTAATTTGCGCCAGCACCTCTTGCGTCTCACCTGGGTGGAGGGAAGGTCAGGCGGGTTCCCTCAGGAACCTGGCTGAAGGGGGCAGCTCTCTGGGTCTGTGGTGGCAGTGATGCAAGGAAGGGTCCCTCCCAAAGGCCTTGTGCTGGTGCCAGTGACTTTTGGTGTCTCACCTGGGAGGGGGAAGGGTTGGGCGTATTCCCTTAGGAACCTGGGTGAAGGTGGCAACTCTCTGGGTCTGCGGCAGCAGCAATGCCTAAGAGATGGAGAAATGTGAGGGAGGGACTACAGTGCTCACTGTGTCTGAGACATGCCTGAAGATCTGAGTGACATGAGACAAGGTGCTGACTTTCTCAGTAGATGATTATTCTTGATGCCCCAGTCAACTCCAGAGGGACACAGAGAATTTTTTTTATGGATGTAACACAGTGAGTTCGCTAACTTCCCAGGAATACAGGTGGAGCCAACTATTTCTTCTTCATGGGGAGGGGCTAGTGGGAACAGAGAAGTAATGGGAGAGTAATTCCACTTATTCCTAATTTTCAGTCTAGGGGTGTTATTTTGCTATTGCACAATGGAGGGGAGCTTGCAAGTTGATCTGTTGGAGATTAAATAAGACATGGTATGTCAGCTCTACTTAGGAACAGAATATTCCCTCATGTAGTGGAGCTTTCATGATGATTATTAATTAAATACCATGTGATCATTTTAGATATAATTTTAGAATATGGAGAAATCCAAATGTGAGATGTATTATACATGGAACAAAATTTCTAGTTTTTCCAGTGCTGCTCTCTAACTATAATAACTTCCATAGAACTTTTGTAATTTTAGACAATTAGATTGTAGAAATGTATGTAAAGGAAAACTGTGGTATTACTCTTTTGTTTTTCCTAGCAAAAGAAGTTCAAATTGAAGGCTTACATGTTGTGCTTATTCATTGAAGCTCAGAATAATTTAATTTTGTAGTAAATCACAAGTTTATATATTTCAAATTTTGATGAATCATTTCATCTTAAATTTTAGTAAATTAAGGAAACTTGCTTGAAAGTTGAGATAATTGCATTTTTACAATGTATATAGTTTTATAGTCATAGACTTTAAATATAGGAAAATATCAATGATGTCTTGGCCCTATAAATTTTTTTGCAGTAATTATTTATTTATAAAGATAAACTATACTTAAGCCCAAATATCAGTGTTTCATAGTTGCAGAATACAAGTCAGTGGCCAGCTTCCATGGAACTCAAGCCAAAGTAGCTTTTATGTTCCAGGACCACTTTGCTGTCTGAAAGGTACTGCCTGCCTCTTTCCTCAGAATCTTCCAGAGAGTCATAATTATTCTCTAGAAATCTTTCTTGGGTCAGTCATGGAAAACATACAGTTCTGCCACCCCTCGGAATAGAATATGAACCCACAGATGTTGGGCATCTTGCCCTGAACTTCCACAAAGCACTGGGAGTCATAGTGGTTTTCCTTCATACAAAGGTGAATGGAGAGGGCGAAGATACAGACCTTTGATTATGTCAGTAGTTTCTGCTTTGACATATTTGTTGGAACTAAAGTTGAAATTAAATATGTGTGACTGATAGCTATTTTTAAAAGTATTTTAGAAAGGGAAAGTATTCTACAAATTTCCCATGAAATGTAGTTACTTCAGAGGCTCAGATGCTTCCAGCCATGAGTCACTCCCTTGAGGCCATTAGAACCTCTAATACACAATAGAAGGAATAAAATTTGCTTGAATGGAAAAAAAAAACCTGAGTTGGTTTGTGAATATCTTTAAGGAAAAAAATGGTTCATCTGAAACCAAAACACTGTTTATGGATACATCTGCTATTCCTTCTTTTCCACTTTCACTTAGCCTGTAATTATATTTTATTTCCTCTTGCCCTGTCTCTCATCTCTTAATGACCCCAATTTTCTGATTGGCCCTCTTTGACCTGCACAGAAGTCTATTCAAGCAGTCAATGAATTCTTTATGAAATCCTGTGGTAATTTTAATCTGCTCTGCAGGGTCCTTTTAGGAGCTTTATTCTGTTCTCTGACTTTAAGACAAGAAAGATGTTCCTGAATCCTGATTTTTTATTTTTTCTCTTGTGTTCTAGGGAGAATCCAACTACTTTCTCAAATCTTGCCCAATCTCCTTCTATGATTATTCTTGTTAGATTTATAGCATTGGATGTCCTTTAGAAGTGTGTAATTCTAATGATATCTGGCTTGTCTTCTTTTTCCCATTTAAAATATTCTAGTGTTTACTACCAAGGCTTGTTATTCAAACCTGGTATACAGAAACGTAGTGGAGAGAAGTGGGCTTATTGAACTTGGTTAACCATATTACTTTTGGGTGTTATAGTGCTTACGAGATTAGCACCCGAAAAGGAATGAAAAGAACTTTTTCTTCAGTAATGTTCACCGAAATGTCTTTAATTTTCTGGCAGTGCAAGTGTATGATGACTCCATCTTCCTTTCATACAATTTAGGCTTGGGAATCCTGTTGTTAATAGAATAAACAGAATTTTAGCATTGCTCGATTTTGTTTTCACTGTACAGTATAATAACATGAAAACATGCACAAAAACCTAGAATTATTCAGCATTAATGTATTAGGATAGATCTACCTCCTTACAAAAAATCTGAAAATAATGTTTCCTATGAAATTTTTCCTTATCTGAACACTGTTCACTATTAGAGGCCAGAGAGAAAGCAACCCCCCAACTTTACTTCACCTTTAGCAATATGCATGTGTTCATTTAAGTTTGTTTTTGAAAAAAATGTAAAAATTTGGGTGGAAATTAAAATATCAAATACCAAAAAAATGTGCAAAAATAATAGTCTCTTTTGTGTGACTTGCTTTCTTTTTGAACAATAACTTCTTTCTAGTTCCAACCCCTAGTGGGAAAGATACAAAAGACACAGTTGCTTTATAGGTATTGAGAATCTTAGTGTTTACTCCTTTTCCTTTCTTTCCCATCCTACCGATTTTCATAACTACTTTTCCCCTCATCTTGCTGCTTGAGAATATTTTCCACATTTCAGTGTCACATACACTCACCAAGCAACAAGTCTTCTATGGTGAGAATCTGTTTTGCATATTGTGGCTATTTCTCTCTGACATCAGCTTGCCTTTCTGTTTCACTGTGCCCCAACAGACCAAGGATGGCTTATTTTCTCCGGTTCTTTCACCACATCTGCATTTATTTCTTCTCTTTCAAGACTGTCTCACGGGACCATCTCCTCACCCTTATTAACCAAACATAATGGCGTCTTGGCAATACATGTCATAATCATCATGAACCATAGATGTCCTGTTACTCTAACTTCTGAGGGGCTGACTAAATAGTTCCTTCTATAAGCAATGGGATATTAAAGGAAATAACGTGTGAGCCAGAAGAGTTGTTACTCACACACTTTATGCTGCGGCAGTTTTGATGTGTACCTCCTATGCTCTGGCTGGGGAAAGCCAGAAGGAAAGAAAAATGGCCAGGAGTATCCTAAAATTGAACTGGGAAAAATAATGGGACAATGCTAAAGATGAATAGTCTTTTCCATCCAAATATCAGCAGGCTTGAAATAAAGGATAATGAAATGTAGAAGGAAATGAAGATAACATTGAAAAATATTAAAAATGTGTAATAACTTTTGAAGAGTTGATAATGTATTATTTATCTTCTCACCTTTACAGCAGCTCCCACTATACTAAATCCTCTAGGGAAATTTCTTTTGCAGCTTGCCTTTAGCTAAACCTGTTGGGAGAGATGGAGCTAAAGTAAAAGGCAGCTTCAAACATTCGCTAATGTCAAATTTTGATTTAAACTCTTGTCAATGTTAACAAACAGGGTTAGTCCTTTTGGAGTTATCTTTTTGTTGAGAGGATATTGTCATACAAGGTTAATGTGGCTTAGTGATATTAATTTAATGCTGAGACCCTGTTTCTATCAGAACTATTTTGCCTTTCACAGTCACTGAATTATTTATAAGTGCTTGCAAATTTGCCATAATACAAGTCCCATAAAATGGAGTAATATTAACTTTAATTGTTTTTTTGGTCTCTTTCTCTCTCTTTGCTGCCTTTAATATTCCTTTGTTGGCATTTGGTTTTATTGCCTGAATACTTAATTTGGAGAGCTGATCTTAAACTCTCACTCTTTAATTTGGCAAGTGGGTAGATCCCATCATTCCTTTCATGCTGTTCAAGTTTGAAGGATGTGCTTTGTGTTAGCTAGAGTTGATGGGTATTTCTAATCCTATTTAGTAAACAAAATATTCTGTATTAAAATATGATGGCATTAAAACAAAGCATTTCTTTTTTTATAAATTTTTTATAATCAAATAGTTTATATATATATATACATTTCATATCTTTGTAATACCGGGATTCA